>WNWK01004028.1:0-149940 GCA_009830355.1 Cherax destructor
CATGAACATAGAAAGGTTAACAGAAGAAAGACAAGAAAAGTGACAGAGAAAAGGGACGAAGTAAACGGGGACAACAAATAACGTCTATTAACATCAGTGACTATGCTATATAGGGAGGATTTAGGTCATGAGCAAACATAAAAAAGCGGGCAATGAGTATCAGGTGATCGGACAAGGCTGGAATATTTGCTTCTGCATAGGGCTCTCAACTGGTGAAGAGCAAAAAGCCAGAGGCATAAACGTAATCCCTGATGGGATTGGATTAAGGCTAGAGAGAGTAGCAGAAGAGGCCGGAATAAAATCTGGTCACCATAATCGAGTTTGATAAAATTAAAGTGAATGTAGTCGAAGGAAATACTACAATCAACCCCCCATGAAAAATGAGCGAGGGTTTCAAGAAGGTTAAAGCCGGCTATGACAAGTTTCCACTGAACGTCTAGTGAAAGTAATTTGGTGAGTTTTACTACTAGAAAATTTAAACCCATGAGTGGTGGCCCAATGGGAAATACGGTTGACCGATGCTGGAAGAAACTGCAACGAGGCGACAGTCAGCGCCTGCAAAGCATAGCAAAGTCATCCCATAGGTGATGACCAATTTTGGATGGAAGAATAAAGGCCAAATCATTTATAAGAAGGAGAAAAATGTGCCCCAGAACACATATAATCTTCATTTGGACAAAGTCCGGGAAAGCATATTATTAACGAACACGGAAATGTCTGTCAGCTAAGGGTTCTTAAGAATGGTAGATTACCTTGGAGGCCTAAGGAGTGGACATGGGCCAAAATATTATACCTCAAATTGTGTCATATGCCTTCTCAGGTCAAAAAACATGGCAATAACTGAATGGTTATTGGAAAAGGCATTACGAACATACGTATCCAAGCGTAGTAAGGGATCAATGGTACAACAGCCATTACGAAAGCCATATTGACTAGTGGAAGACTATTGTGCCTCTCTAAATACCACATCAAACGTCTATTAACCAGACATTCCATCACCTTGCAAACTGCACTGGTAAGAGCAATGGGACGGTAGTGGGACGGTAGTGGGACGGTAGTGGGAGGTATTTTATAGTACCCAGTTTGCAGAAAGGTAGAACAATGGCAGATTTCCAGAGCGGGGGAAGAACTCTGTGACCAAATAAGATTAAAATGTCTGCAGACGAATATGTATGCCGTCAGGCCCAGTGCTGATGATCGGCAAGCAGAGTGTTGCCACCAGTTCCAGAAGTGTAAAAGGCACATTATAAGATTCTTCTCTGATAGAAGAAAGTCTATGGGCTCTAACTCCTGGCAGACTTTGAGAAAGGAATGAGGGGCATAGATGGAGCCCTTGGAGATACGGACCAGATGATTACCAATTTCGGTGGCAACGTCAAGAGGGTTTGCTATATCGATTCCAGCAACCAAATTACAGGAAACCGGGTCGGGGTGTATTTACCACTCAGTTACCGTACTTTTTTCCAGACTGTACTCATCGAGGAAGCCGAAGTGACGGTAGAAACATAATCCCGCCAACAAGTGCGTTTAGTGTTACGGATGGCATGGCGAGCAATTGCTCTCTTCGGCTTAAAATCAAGTTGTCTCTGTGTTTATGTTGTACCAATATCTGCCCCACGCAACGCGTTTCAAACATACTACCCGAGCACAAGCGGGATCACCAAGGCACACTTCTGAGAATCCTGCCCGAAGTTTGGGGTATGGAATGTGACACTGCAGTTAAGACTGAGGTCGAGAAGTGTAAAAGCTCATCAATGAAGGACGAAGGAGCCTCACGAAAAGCAGTTACATGCGAGTAAAAGTCCCACTTTGCTCGGTCAAATTGCCAGCGTGGGCTAAGAGGAGGTGGTGAATACGAAGGAGAAGTTAGGATGATTGGAAAATGGTCGCTGTCATGCAAGTCTTGGAGGACAGACCAGGTGAAGTCTAGTACAGTTGAGGAAGAGCAAACCGAGAGATCAATATAAGAGAAAGAACGAGTTCGATAATCAACATGGGTCAGTACCTGTATTTAAAACATGGAAGGGAAGAGAAGCAAACAAAGCCTCCAACTCAATGATGCAGAGTGGGACCTCCCCCAGAGGAAATGGGCATTAAAATCGCCAAGTATCAGAAGTGGTGGTGGTAAGGAAGAAATCAGAAAAGCAACATCTGGGATAGATAAGGCCCTAGATGGAAAGACATATAAAGAACAGACTGTATACCACTTATTCAAGTGGATACGGGCAAAGTATGAACAAAGAGCCGACGATATGGAATACTGGTGCGTATAAGAAGGGCACTTTCATTAAATGTTCCATCAGGAAAAGGATCCGAGAATATAATAAATCATAGCCGAGATGGGATGCATAACAGCGGATCAAATTTTAGTACACACACACACACACACACGGATGGAGGGCAATGCAAAAGGATGGAACAAGAATGGGAGAGTAAACTAGGTGAGGTCTCTGCAAAAATGGAAAAAGGATGGAGGCAGAGCTTTGGGCAAAATTGGAAGGGAGGTTGGAGGAGGAGAAGAAGAAATGGAGTCACAAGTCAAGCTGCAGTAGCCAGGATAAGTGCCCTAGAATGTGAGGTAAATAGGCTGAAGCAAGCTACAGGGTATGGACCAGAGGACATAGCATCTGAAGCTGGCACATCCTCATCGAACAAGGAAACCAATGGGGAGAAAGGAGACATGAACTACTCAAAGGCCCTATCAGTCCAAGATGGGCCAAGGAATGAAGGGAGAGCAGCCGGGAGCAGGGGTGGTGGTAAGAGAGGCACGACCAGGATGCCAAGAGCTACAGGAAAACATTGGGGAGAGATGGAGGGAAAGGAAATGGGAGGCGGAGAGGAGAAGTCAGTGTTTATTCACGGGCTCCCGGAGAGCGAATTAAGGACACACAATGAAAGACGCAGGAGGAAAGACAGGAATTGAGAACGTCATTAGAGAAATAGGCGAAGGGACATGTCTGAGATAGTAAATTTTCAGAGAATAGGGAGTACGTGAAGGAGAAAACGGCCAGTCAAGCTGATCTTCAAGACAGAAACAGTGTGAAACAGGATCCTGCAAGAGAAACCACGGCTGAAGGAATCGTCAGCATACAGGAGGTGTTCCTAGACCGGGACAGAACAAAAACAGAAAGACAGCAGCTGAGGGAGTGGAGGCAAAATCGAAAGGAGCTGGGAAGAGAGAGACAGACAGAATCAGCAGAAACCAACCAGAACAGGGAAGAGCAACAGGAGCGAGCACACACAAACCCACCCCAGAACCCCAAAACCAAACACGCTATCCCAACACAGACCACAATCCACACTTACATCCCCCACCCCTCACTATGCAGTAGAATCCCCCAGGGCCCCTTCCCCCTACCCCCACAGACCCCCGAAACACAGTGTTGGAGAGGAAACTGAATGTATGGTTCACGAACGCAGATGGAATAACGAATAAGTGGGAGGAGTGGCATGAAAGAATCAAAGAGGCATCACCGGACATCATACCCCTCACTGAAACAAAGCTCACAGGATGATAACAAATGCCATCTTTCAACGGGATACCAGATCTGAGGAAAGACAGAGGGAACAGAAAGGGTGGAGGAGTGGCACTGCTGATCAAAAACAGATGGGATTTTGATGAGCTGGAGAGAGGGACAGAGGAGAAGCAGAGATTGTATAATAGGAACACTTCAGTCCGGAGGTCCAAAGGTGATAATTGCAGTGATGTATAACCCACCACAGAACAGCAGGAGACCAAGGCAAGAGTATGATGAGAGTAATAGAGCGATGGTTGACACACTGGCCGAATTGGCCAGAAGGGCTCATGCGAGCAGGGCGAAGCTACTGATCATGGGCGACTTCAACCATAGAAATCGATTGGGAGAACTTAGAACCACATGGGGGCCAAGAAACATGGAGGGCTAAAATGATGGAGGTGGTACTGGAAAATCTCGTATACCAACATGTAAAGGACAATACCAGAGAGAGAGGGGAGGACGAGCCAGCGAGACTGGACCTAGTATTCACCCTGAGTAGTGCAGATATTGAGGACATCACACATGAAAGCCACCTTGGGGCCAGTGATCATATGGTTCTAAGCTTCGACTACATAGTAGAGTTACAAGTGGAGAGGGAAGCAGGAAGGGCTGCACAAATGAAGCCAAACTACAAGAAAGGTGACTACGTGGGCATGAAGAACTTCCTGCACGGAGTTCAGTGGGACAGAGAGCTGGCAGGGAAGTCGGTAAACGAGATGATGGAATATATGACAACAATTTGCACGGAAGCTGAGGAGAGGTTTATACCCAAGGGTAACAGGAAAAGCGAAAAAGCCAGGATGAGCCCATGGTTCACCCAAAGGTGCAGGGAAGCCAAAACCAAGTGTGCCAGGGAATGGAAGAAGTATAGAAGGCAAAGGACCCAGGAGAATAAGGAGAGCAGTCGTAGAGCCAGAAATGAATATGCACAGGTAAGAAGGGAAGCCCAAAGACAATACGAAAATGACATAGCAGCGAAATCAAAATCAGACCCAAAGCTGTTGTACAGAAACATCAGGAGGAGAACAACAGTCAAGGATCAGGTGATCAGGCTGAGGAAGGAAGGAGGGGAGGTCACAAGAAATGACCACGAAGTGTGTGAGGAGCTCAACATGAGATTCAAAGAGGTGTTCACAGAGGAAATAGAAGGGCCTCCAGAAAGGAGGAGAGGTAGGGTACACCACCAGGTGCTGGACACGATAAACACAACTGAGGAGGAAGTGAAGAGGCTACTAAGCGAGCTAGATACCTCAAAGGCGATGGGGCCGGACAACATTTCTCCATGGGTCCTGAGAGAGGGAGCAGAGGAGCTATGTGTACCCCTAACAACTATCTTCAACACGTCTATCGAAACAGGGCAACTACCAGAGGTATGGAAAACAGCAAATGTAGTTCCAATTTTTTAAAAAAGGAGACAGAAACGTTGCACTAAACTACAGACCAGTGTCACTGACATGTATAGTATGCAAGGTCATGGAGAAGATTATCAGGAGGAGTGGTGGAGCACCTAGAAAGGAATGAGCTTATCAACGAAGGCCAACACGGTTTCAGGGACGGGAAATCCTGTGTCACAAACCTACTGGAGTTCTATGACAGGGTGACAGCAGTAAGACAAGAGTTGAGGGGTGGGTAGATTGCATATTCTTGGACTGTAAGAAGGCGTTTGACACAGTCCCACACAAGAGATTAGTGCAGAAGCTGGAGGACCAGGCAGGGATAACAGGGAAGGCACTACAATGGATCAGGGAATACCTGTCAGGAAGACAGCAGCGAGTCATGGTTCGTGGCGAGGTGTCAGAGTGGGCGCCGGTGACGAGTGGGGTGCCACAGGGGTCAGTCCTAGGACTGGTGCTGTTTCTGGTGTTTGTGAACGACATGACGGAAGGAATAGACTCCGAAGTGTCCCTGTTTGCAGATGATGTGAAGTTGATGAGAAGAATTCAATCAGAAGAGGACCAGGCAGAACTACAAAGGGATCTGGATAGGCTGCAAGCCTGGTCCAGCAATTGGCTTCTGGAGTTCAACCCAACCAAGTGCAAAGTCATGAAGATTGGGGAAGGGCAAAGAAGACCGCAGACGGAGTACAGTCTAGGGGCCAGAGACTACAAACTTCAATCAAGGAAAAGATCTTGGGGTGAGTATAACACCAGGCACATCTCCTGAGGCGCACATCAACCAAATAACTGCTGCAGCATATGGGCGCCTAGCAAACCTAAGAACAGCATTCGACATCTTAATAAAGAATCGTTCAGGACCCTGTACACTGTACGTTAGGCCCATACTGGAGTATGCAGCACCAGTTTGGAACCCACATTTATCCAAGCACGTAAAGAAACTAGAGAAAGTGCAAAGGTTTGCAACAAGACTAGTCCCGGAGCTAAGGGGTATGTCCTACGAGGAGAGGTTAAGGGAAATCGACCTGACGACACTGGAGGACAGGAGAGATAGGGGGGACATGATAACGACATATAAGATACTGAGAGGAATTGACAAGGTTGATAAGAGACAGAATGTTCCAAAGATGGGACACAGCAACAAGGGGACACAGTTGGAAGTTGAAGACTCAGATGAATCACAGGGATGTTAGGAAGTATTTCTTCAGTCACAGAGTAGTCGGGAAGTGGAATAGCTTGGGAAGCGATGTAGTGGAGGCAGGTTCCATACACAGCTTTAAGAAGAGGTATGATAGAGCTCATGGCGCAGGGAGAGTGACCCAGTAGCGGCCAGTGAAGAGGCGGGGCCAGGAGCTATGTCTCGACCCCTGCAACCACAACTAGGTGAGTACACACACACACACACACACAATGGAAAAAAACAGAGACCAACACATGGAGCTCACCCCAGTTACCCCTGAGGCCGTGGATATTCCACTGTAAATAAGCCATGATTTGCAAAGAGAAAGATACAAGCAAGCGGAAGGAAGAGGGAGCTACGAACTAGTAGGGTTAGAAAAGTCTACATGTGGACTGTACCAAAGTAGGGGGACGAAAGGGTAGAGGGAACTAGACAAGCTTGGGAGGGGACAGACAGGGAAAGAAGGTACAGTACGAGGAGGATGAGCCTCCACACTCGTAACAGAGCCAGTTATAGGGGAAGAACTAGGTACAGAGACTGGGAAGGAAAAAATGATTGGGTTGGAGAAGGGACGAAAGGGTGAAAGATGATTTGGACAAAGATGTGGTGTTGGAGTTCGGAGGAGAGAGGCAATGGGGAGTAGGTGTTGTACAAGGACGTGTAGACAAACTTGTGAGCGAGAAGAGGAAGAAGCTAGAACAGAATGAGGTGCCGAGGTCGGACCTCAGAGTATAGGACAGCAAAATAATTAGAGACAGGGGTGACTGCAGAATGGGTTACCACAGAGGAGGCTGCAGAAGTTGGGACCCCAGAGGAGGGGGGCGTTTAGTAACTCTAGAATAAGAAATATGGGGAAGTTTCCCTTGGAGGCGCAGATGAGAGTGCCATAGAATATGGGAGGCCTTCTGCCTCTGAGACAACAGATTTCACGCTCATTTAAGTAAACTTGGCAATGGCTAGAGCAAGATGGGAGAGCCTCACGACAATTAAGGCAAGAGGGAGGTAGACTACAAGATGTATTGGAATGGTTGTCGGCACCACAGACTGGGCATTCAGCCATGGACCTGCAATATTTTGCTGGATGACCAAAATGCCAGCACTTTCTACACTGTTGTGGTGTAGGGATCACCTTTCGAACTTGTAAATGGTGTCCTGCAATATATACAGATGACGGAAGTTCACGGCAGTCAAAAGTTAAGTGAGCTACATTGCAAGGGTATCGTCTCTGCCTGTGAGCAGGGAGGACACAAGTGTCTACTTTGAGGATTGGGAGGTCTTGGAGTTTTAGCTGTTCCAGAATGTCATTGCCACATATCACAGAACACACTCCTTCCCTCACCTCCTCTAACTCTGCCCCCACACTCCTGACTCCCCTCCCACCACACCCCCACCCGCGCTCCTCCTCACCCCCCAAGTCTGGAAATTCTGTTGGACAATGGTATGAGGCAGAATGACAGTACCACTACAAGAAATGAGGGAATGATGTTTTTCAATAGTTACAGGAATAGTATCAATAGTTGTAAGGAGAGAAAGATAGTGAGCCTGGGAAGCATTGTGGACAGTGATGATGCATGTACCGCTCTTGAGAGCATGAAAGGATACGTCTTTACCAACATGGCGTAGTAGGGCCTAGAGAAAGGTGGGCAGTAGAGAAAGTCTGTTGTCGAGTAAAAAACTTAGTCCATTGTGTATTTTGAAACTGTGTGGAAAGGGAGTGCATGACGTGCTGGTCGTTTCCGAGTAGAATGAGACGGAAGCAAAGAAGTATCCTCAGGTAATGGTCTTGGGCGTTTAGGTGTGGGACCGGAGTTGGTCCAATGTGGGATGGGCAGGCGATTTGAAAATTGCCCAGAAGCATAGTCAAAGAAGAGCGGAGGTCAGACGTATTGAAGGAGTCAGTGGAAACCCCGGCACCTGAAGCAGGTGACGAAACGGCACCAACAGGAGGTACATGGGTATTAGAAATGTCCAAAGAAAGGTCTAAGAACGAGGCAGGGTCAGAACAGGCTGCAGTATCAGGAAGGGGCCCAGGGGGAGCAGGTTCATGGATTTGGGACTCCATGGTTATGTCACTGTTTTTTACAAAAAAATAATAAAGCCAAGAAAGAAAAGAAAAAAAGGGGGCAAAGGAGAGGAATAGCTTCTAGGAGGCAAAAAGGGCTGTAAATCATCCTCCATGCCCCAGAGGACCTCAACACTGCAAGTAGTGCAGATGCAGCATGGAACATGTACCATACCCTATGCAGCATGGAACATGTACCATACCCTACCTTTCATGCCAGTAAACCAGCAATCCAGGATAGCAACCTCACATCCACCGAGCCACCTCGGTGGACAAAAGAGAGGGCGGTCGGACACCCGCAACAAAGCATACCTACTTCGGCCACCACCCCTCTGGAATCAGACAGGTAGATTCGAGAGATACACCCGTCACCCAAAAGACACCCAAAGCCACTGGAGAGGGATCGGGTCATCCTCAGGCGATCCAGATTCCACGGCAAACTACACCACCGCCAAGCACCTTAATGGAATGGGATGGACCCCGGTACCCTTCCCCCTACCTATGAATTATAGTGCCTGTGGGAAGAATCCCAAAGGCTAAAAAAAGATAGGGAATGGGGGAGGGATGGGGAGGAGGAAAGGAAAATGGGAGGATGGGAGGGAAGGGGGGATTGGGTCGTTAATTAGGTTCGGTCTGAGGAAGGAGACCAAAAGGTCTAATTCCTCAGACCAAGAGCCTCTTCACCTCAATAAGGTAGTAGTGTAGTACAGTGCACCAAAGAACTAAGTTTATTCAGGTATACACAAATACAGTTACATAGCAGAATGTGTAGAGAACCTAGGTCTTAGGATAACCCAAAAAAGTCAGACTGACATATTTTCTCGTTTTTGTCGATTATCTCGGAAGTTATGCATAAATTACAGTAATTAAGACCGTGATGAATTCAGATTAGCAATGTTTTATCAGCAGGTAGTTCCCAAACAGCTTCTCGCAGTGCCAGTACCCGGCTAGGGCTTGCCATATATGATTTTTGGTAAATATTTTTTTTCTCAGTTGTTTGTTTGGCTATCTTATTGAAACTTGGGCAATATATGATGGAAAGATGCTTCGTAACGTACACCAAAAATAAAAGAAATCGAACGATAAATAACCGAGTTCACTTAGCCATTAAAACTGTTTACAGCAAACAGTTCGTAGGTTTTGTGTTTTATTCAAGGTGTTTACATTTAGTTTACTATTACACTGTGCATTCTATGGTATAATTAACTTCGGGCTTAAAAAAAAAATATTTACATACAGTTCGTAGAGGTCTGGAACGGATTAATCTTATTCACATACGATCCAACGGGGAAATTAGGTTCGGGTCACGACCAGTGTTTTGGAACTAATTATGGTCGTGACCAGAGGTTCCACTGTACACACTTAGTGTTTTATTTTGAGAAACTAACGTTTTAAAACTTTGGAAGCTCAGATTTTAGTCTTTTATTAACATGGGATCACTAAGATTGGCCCCCCATGCAACTGAAAATGAAAATGCTGTTATTTTGCATCCGAAAAAAACAGCAAGCTCTTATAACCTCACTAAAATTTACGTAAAATGAGACAGTATTTAAAATACAAATAGAATATATATGGATAGTTTACTTTAAGCCTTATTTTAAAAATTAATCTACACGTGTTGCAGTTTAATGATTTTTCAATTAGATTTAAAGTAACACTTGAATGAGCGTGAAGTAAACTTTCCAAATGAAAATGAGTTATCTACTAGTAAACAAGACTGCAGCTATAGACACTGCTTAGCTATACCTTAATACCTTAGTTGTCCTCTAAATATAACTACTTTTTTTAACCAATTAAATTTTTCAATTTCTGGACTACCTAAACTTCTAAAATTTAATAATTTTTATTATAGGTTAAGTTAACGTAACTTTATATTAACAACCAATTAAATCAATAAAAATGCAAAACATTTGGCTTGCAATCTGCAGTACGTGAAACAGGGAGACTTGGTTCTTTAGTGTTGGATTCCCAACGATCATTAATATTTATTTCTACAAGTACATATACAAGGTCCTAGCTGACATCAATGACATACTACAATGTAGAAAGCCGCTTGTTATGCTGAGCATTTCGGCCAAATTAGGTCAATTTTGTCATCAGAAAAAAGTAACCAAACAAGGTGTGATTCAAGGAAGTTCATTGCTAGTTTCTACGAGTGATTTGAGTTAACTGATCACAACAGATCCGATAAACCAAGGTACGGGCGGAGATTGAACTCGCGATGAGTAGTAACTTAAACCCCAGACTCACTGCGATTTCAATCCGCGCCCGTACCCTGGTTTGTTTACAATCGTGTCATTACGATTTGAGTTCTGATATAGTAAATACAGAACACTGAAGGCAAAACTACGTAACAAGAGAAAATACTACTAACATGAACAAATTAGAAATAATGTAATTTGTCAGTACCAGACATCAAAAATACTTATTTTCATTTCTAATTACATATGCATTCAGAATTTCTTTTGTATGCATAATTAAGTATTTAGGTTTAATTCCTATTTACTACCAGTTTCACCAAGGCCACTTTTCAATTTTGGATCTTCATTCTTTAAATTCGTATTCATTACCCAGTAACACACATGCATACAGCCCAGAAACATCTGAAAAATGTAACTCACGGGCACTTCCAGCGAGGACAACACTGGCCATCTATCCTCTTTGGTATGCAACCTTGATGAATTTTTGGGAGAGGACCACAGTACACCCTGTAGGTAATTATGACCCCCTTTGTACAAACCAGCTGGGTGCATGGGTCCCTAGGATCTTGCCATTGTTCCCACTCTCTTCTGTGCACGCCGTCAGCATCTACACAACCACTAAGGTACAATATATAATAATAATAGCAATAATACTAATATCAATTTCTACAAGTACATGGTATACAGGCCTAGCTGAAAGCCACTTGTTATGTAGTGCATTTCAGGCAAATTAGGTCAGTTTTGTCCAAGGATGCGACCCACACCAGTCAACTAATACCTAGGCACCCATTTTATACTGATGAGTGAACATGGACAACAGGTGTCTTAAGGAAACATGTTTTATGTTTTCCAGTCGTACCGGGGATTAGATCTCCAGACCTGTCTGTGGAAACTGAGTGCGCTAGCGATCGAGCGAACCGAAGGGGTTAAATGTAATATTTATTGGGCAAGAATATCTGAAAAACACCGAAACATCCTTTTTGTCTGCTAATATTACGTGGTAGATTTTTTTTTTTTTTTTTTTTTGCATGTTAAGCTGTTCAACAAGTATACAGTACAAGATTTTCTTTGAATTTTTAACCCCGGAGGGTTATCCACCCAGGATAACCCAAGAAAGTCAGTGCATCATCGAGGACTGTCTCTTATTTCCATTGGGGTCCTTAATCTTGTCCCCCAGGATGCGATCCACACCAGTCAACTAACACCCAGGTACCTATTTGCTGCTAGGTAAACATGACACCAGGTGTAAGGAAACACGTCGAAATGTTTCCACCAGCCGGGAATCGAACCCGGGCCCTCCGTGTGTGAAGCGAGAGCTCTAGCCACCAGGCCACCACTTCAGAATCTCATTTAACAGAATAAAATTGCCTGCCACAAATGTCTCAAAAGCTCGCATCCTGCTGACTGCGATGTTTCTCTAAACATCTCTATATATACCGGTTTGTTTCTGCGTGGTGCACCGATAAAAAAATCTCTTGTGGGTCAGAACATACAGGAGAAGAATGAAATAAATTGAAACCATGCTTGAGGCTCACTGGTGTGCCCGAGCTGGGAGAAACATGGCTTGTCAACAAGGCTGCCCAGCTTTTGAGGCATCTGTAGCCGAGTGGTCTAGAGCAAACGCAATTAAAGTCTGAATAACACCCTCGGTAACAAATTTAATTCACTAATTGTACCCAATATGACAATATTTACTTCAGTTTGCCCAACACCATTTTCAATATGGATAGAGGAAGGAGCAAGGGGTGACTATTTTAAACCACCTTGCAGAGAAAATTTTAATTCAGTTTTACAAGCATGCAAAGAGAACGTCCGGTCGAATTCTCTATCCGTGTATTTTTTTCAATTATTCAAGACATTTTTATAATGTTGAACTCTTCTTGAGAGGTATCTTTGTGAAGGACTCTTTATCCATGGAACAGATAATTTCTATAAGTACGTGATATACAGACATAGCTGACATCAATAACATACTATACAGAAAGCCCATGGTTATGAAGAGCATAAAGTAGTTAGACTGTTGGGTTTAGTCCTGACTCTTTCTCTTCTACTTCAGCTCTTCCTCTCACCGGCTATTCTTCTTGTGTCCCCACTTCCCCCTCGCCCCTAGTGGGTCCTTACCTGAGAGTCTGAACTAGAACTGAAGAGCATTTATGGCAAATTAGGTTAATTTTGTCCCAAGGATGAGACCCACACTAGTCTACTAACACCCAGATACCTACTTACTGCTAGGTCAACGGACAAAAACAGGGAAACACCTTGCCCAGCCCTTCTAGGCCAGGGCCGGTGCCTGAGCCAGAGCTTGCTATCACCTGCAGCTCACAAGACTGCCATTCCCATGGCAGACCAGAGAGGCCTAGCTTCTCCCTACGAGCCCCGTGAGGGTGGGGAACGTGGCTAGGCCTGGGAACAATTGGTCCCAGATGATGAGGGGGTACTTGTACCTCCTCCCATGGGAGGAGGTACAAGTACCCCCGAATCTACAACAGGGACAGCAGGTGTCTTAAGGAAACACGCCCCCAATCTTTCCACCCATGCTGAGGATCGAATCATGGACCTCAATGTGAGAGCTGAGTGAGCTACAAGACCTCTAGTCTATCTTTATTAATTTTATATACCCAGGGAGTGGTATGAACCCTACGAATTTAACTATTACCCATTAATGTACTTTTAATGTTTAGGTTCTGCTCATTCTACAAGGGATGAGGAGGCAGATCCCTTTTTGCTAGTGACCGGTTCTTGAATCGAGAAAATTTAGTCTCTCCTTTTCCTTTAATAAAACCAGATTACATTCCACGCCTCAGGTGTTGCATGACCCTTATGAATTTTGCACCGCGTGAATATATATTTTTTCTTTTTTTACAGCACTGACTTAACAGAACTTTACAATACCTTACACCGTATCTTTAAACCTTACACCGTATCTTTAAACCTTATATCTTCCAACGATGAAGCATGCTTTTAATTCGACAATTTTGTCTCCTGGAAGATTAAAAGCTATTTTTTTTTTGTGAGCCAGTGTGAGAGGACCAGGACAATGTTTAGGATCCTTGGCGATCTGAGGATCGCGAAGGAACCACGATCCTGGGAAAGGATTAAAAAAAACTTCGTCATAGGGTACGTGAACATACCAACTGTTGCAAAAAAAATTCCCTAATTACTATAAACAAGGGTTGAAATTTTGAAGTAGGTTGGACATTCTAGAGTGACGAGCAAAATAAAATCGAAAAGTTGGAAGGAAAAAAACAAATTGAGTCAACCTCTTAAAAGGTCCCCCTAAGTTGATACCTAAATGTCCCTCATGATATGTTTACCTGGGGTAAATATGGAGAGGGTGTCAGGGGTAAATGCCCCCACGCCTGGTGGTGGACCAGGGCCTAATCAACCAGGCAGTTACCGTTGGCCTCACGCAAACCGACGCACGAAACACAGCCCAGCTGGTCAGGCACCGACCCCAGGCGCCCGCCAGCGCCCTCCCAGAGAGAGCCAGGGGACCACTGGCACCCCCCCCCCCAATCCCCAAGGCAGCCGAACAGTCCCGGGCCCCCGACACTCGCCTTGTTGCCTCCCAGCACACTCGTGGCTCCTCGCTCCTCCCAGGGCGGACGTTGCGTAGCCTGACGAGCATTTTGCATTAGCGAAGAAATGCTATTAAATTTACTGTTGGATAAATTCAAAGTTTCAAGAAAACCGAACCACAAAGTTTTACGATATGATTTGTTGAAACACCTTCCCAAAAAACAGTTAATGAAATTTAATCGAGAATGACAAATTTGGATAAATTTAAATCTTGACTGTAGTTGGGCATTTACGGCGGCAATTCTTCAATACATTTCATCGATATACATTTATACATATTTTTGTGATAACGTTGAAATGAACACCAGAATTACTTACACACACACATATATATATATATATAGACAGACACACACACTTATACATCAACGATAACATGCAACAAGCTAGACATTAACTTACTGAGAGACTGAGCACTTCCAGCGTGGACAACAGGTATCGGGAATTTCAACACAATAACTGTGTGGCGGTGGAGGACACGATGGCTGCAACCTGGTGCACATCACAGTGCTCCCTCTACACGTACACTCCTGACACTCGTCTGGGTGCCACTTAGCACCTTCGTCTCTCAAAAGCCCAGTGGCATCAACACAAACGTTGTTGACATGGTACTCACATTCCACTTCTGCAAGAGGTATTGAAACGTGTCGTATATATGGGATGTGGTTAATTGTAATATGATGGAATTCGTAGGTGGCTATTAGGCCTCATGTTTACAGGGTTGTTTTTGCCCTTTGTGGTACCGTGGTTTAAGGGGTTGTGGAAGCGAGTCATTGCCGTATTTAGCATACTCTTATAATTCTTTCGGGTCACGAATTTCAATAAGTTGACAATAACATATTTATTCTATTTAGGTCATTGTTAGACCATCCTTAAGATATAATCATGTATCAGTCTACTATACCCCAGTCATGGGGTTGTGTTTTTTAGTTGTAAGTTTGTACTCTGTATAATGTTCATAGGTTTTTGAAAGTTATTTCAGTGAAATATTAAAAAGAATAACTAGGGAAGTTTTGGGATAGTTTCGATTTTACTTAGTTTCTCTAGTTTGTAATGGTGTAGGAAATGTTAATGGTCACTTGTATTTTATCTGTTCATTAGTGACTTGTGTATAATTTGTATACGGTGTCTTGTTATAATGTACATGGTATATATTGTACGACGAATGAGGTGCTATATGTTGTTAGTAAGGATGTCATAAGATATTATTTGCTATGTTCCTGGTTCCATGTTGGTACTCCTGTATGGTTTAAAAAAAAAAAAAAAAAACTTCTGCAAAGTTACGTACTAAGTGAGCATTGGCGGCACAATTTTTTAGAGGCCAAACTTTAATGTAACACCTAAGAGTATTACAGTAATAATTTAGAGGTCCTGTGAAGAACTAGTTTTTACACCAAGTCGATAAATATAAATTCAGTTATGTTTGCAAAAAACAAATTTTATTAATACAAAAATTTGCATCTAAGTCATTTATAGATCTATGTATAAAAATGCTAAACTGGACAAATAGTAGTTGTTCAAATCATTTAAGCTCTTAACTAATGCGTACATTCAAGAATAGTTTTAAAAATAATTTTTTTTTTGTTAATGGCCTAGCAACTACGAGTCTCCTGAGGTCACAATCCACCTGGTAAACAACCACTAAGTTTGTTTAAACTGTACACACATTACGCTTAACTTATTCTAAATAGTGAAAATTTCATTTTATAACAACTTTAAAGTTGCTAATCACTACAAGCGCCCAATACATCTTATAAAATCTACTAATGTTATTGAATTACCATAAACTACAACGTTGATATTCAATATACTAAGTGAACAGGTATAGAGACGCTTGTCTATAATCAATTTGAATAGTCAAATTTAGAGGGCCGCAGTTGCCATTTATATCTACATAAAATATGCACACCAGAAGTGAAATAATGTTGTTAGAGGTGGTGGTAATTTTTTGGTGTAAAATGGCTTTAATATTTTATAACTGTTGACACTGTGCAGTGTGGAACCTACATAAAAGTGAATTTAATTTCATGTGAGGGCCGCAGCCATTTCCTACAAAGGCCGCATGCGGCCCTCGGACCGCAGGTTGGGGACCCCTGGACTAGATTACCGAGATTAAGCCCAGATTCATCTGTTGTGAGCCGGCTTTAAGCGCTTCCTAATCTTGAAATTAAACACTCGCCTACGCTATACTAAATGAATAATGCATTTAATAAGCTATATTTACGGTTTACGCGAACTACTGTATATAAATTGGCTTTCCCCTTGAAAAGTTTTAATCTCTGGCACAAGCTAGGGATTACCCAAGTTTCTCAGAGGCTCTGATGACATATCAAAAGCTAGAAGTTTCGGTGGAAGCTGAGAAGCTGGCCCTTGTCTTAAAGTGTGTCCTACACTGAAGCAACTAGAGAAGCTACAGATGTTCATGAAAATACTACATTGATTGTAGTTTTCTTCCATGGAGTACATTAAGCTATTCACAATAATTAAGAAAAACCTTCAATGATCCATAGCTGCCAGACACCTTCCCTCACCTCTACAAAGATGTGCAGGTGATTTGCGTGACACAATAACAGCAGTTAAGGAAGGCTGTGTGGTAGACACTTGTGCTGCGCAGACCAGCTGCAGGCACAGCTCTGGCAACTCTTCTACCACGCTACCCCACCGGTACACCACGTCATTATAGCAACAACCTGTGAAAGATAGCGCTTTTAAATATAAAATGTGTATTATATTTGTACAACTGAGGGAAAATTCAGCACTCCGCCCAACTGCATTTAGTAATAAAAATCAAATTTAAGACGAAGGCTTTAACTATAATTTTTTAAAAGGGTGGACCGGTAAGCCAGCGGAAGGTCTCTGTCAAATGACCAAGACTAAGACCCGCATCAGGAAACTTGTCCTGTTTCCTGGCGAACCTTACCTATTCTAAGATGAAAACAAACATTTTGAGTTATTAGTCAAGAACTATCTAGGAAAACTGGATACACCCTGCGGAGTACAGGGAAAGGAACAACTAGTATTGGAAGATCCCAACCTTTTCCCTTCCCCAAGGCACATAACACCTGGGGAATGGAAAGCAATTAGGTTTGAACCAATTAAGGAAAAGGTAGCACCAAATCTCAATGCTCAAGAAGCATTCATTATGGCACTAAGTGCCACTAGGTAGAAATTTCCCAAAATCCACCACTATAATTGTGACCCAGTCTCCGGGGAGGGGGGGGGGTTGACGTGCAAGCAGCATGTGAAGTGGTTAAGACAATATGAAAAACAACACAACGGGGTAAGCAGTATACATAGCTAGCTTTTATACTTGCTAAGTGTGAAGTAGAAGTCGTGGACAGACTACAATGACGCCTTTGTATACAAGATTCGCTTATGAAAGCTTGCTAAAGTGAAGCTCAACAACGTTACCTTCAGAACTCTGGTCACATGATGGGTAACAACCATGGCTCTCACAGCACTGGTGGAACTCTGCAGATTCAGGCTCAAACCTACAGCATGACCAGGCTCCACTGCAGTCTTTATTCACTGCAACTTTTTCACTCCCTGCAAGATTTGTGCACTTCCATTTAGTAACTAAAATAATTTGAATAATTCTCCCCCCCCCCCCCAAGAAAAAAATTAATATTAAACGTTACTTTCAAGAAGCATAAATAAACAGTAGTAATAAATTAAGTTCAACAAATATAGCAAACAAACGGCCTTTACAGGCTGGTTCGCCATTTTTAATCTCACCTTTTTGAGACTGATCCAATCTTAAATTTCTCTACTACAATCTGAATAATTTATTCTCAATGTAGAAGCACCCAGGACACTGCCAGTATGCGTGTTTAAATTATTAAAGTTTTCTAAATAATTTTTTATCTTAGATGTTAGATTAGTGAATCCTTAAGAATTTCTAGACTTTCCAAAGCCTCTTGTTAGGTAGGGAATAAATATTTGGCTATTACCACCTGTTCAAACTAAAGCGGTTTTCACTTTTGTTCTAGTCGGCAAGTTCTGTTTCCTACTTTTATTAAAAAATAGTCTTAAATTACTTGTATAAATAAATATTCCTTGAGAGAAGAGTGCCACAGTAGTTCGAAATTCTCTTTAGATCCAGTAAATGATTTTTCTCTTAATTCAGCTCCTCGTTCGAACTAGTCAGAACTGCACATGTCTGAGGACACTTACCTCTATAATGCTAGAGGAACCTCCACCCACTACAGTTATGTAATAATGGAAGGTGTGTCAGGGTACTTCCTTCTGATATTTGCCTTCAAAATCACCCGTATTTTATTCACTGCCGCTACTCTGTTCTCGGGCTTGAGGGCCTCGTCTCTAGTGCCAGGTGGACCCGATGGAAGCCCCGGGTGAAGGGAACACAGTAAGGTAACACTATCAACATTTGTGGTGCCAGATTATTCAACATCTTACCAGACGATGTCAAACTGCTGGGACATGTGTAGAAGTCTTCAAGAGGCTACCAGATCAACTAGGCTGTGATGGATATGTGGGGCTGAGGAGCAGCAACAGCCTGTCTGACCAAACAAGCCTGGCCCATGGCCAGGCTCCGGGAGTAGAAAAACTCTGAACTCAAAAGTATATCAAAGGTACGAGAACTATTGGGACACAGATTTCTCACGGGGGTTAAGACGGCTGCTTGAGTACCTTTTCATAAACAAGTGAATAACAAGACTTCACTACAACTTTCTTTTAACCATTAACACTGGCAACCTAGGCTTTGACACTTATGATTATTCGATCTATAGTTATGCGATTTTAAAATAATTCACAAGCTAATTCATACACTGTGGAATAAACCGCTACTTAAAAACATTTAATGATCAAGTTAAGGAGCCTGAAACTTTTACTTCGTACACTAAGAAATGACTGCTCAACTTTGCATATCGTGTATCCTATTGTATATAAAATTTTGTATAAACATTTGACATATCTTACAACACTGCTGAAATGCTGGTGTATTTATCATGACATTGTTGTGGTTCACTGTTACAGCAGCCTACCATGGTTGCCACAGGAGACGGGGTAGCAACCATGCTCACGGCCGCACTGCAGGAACTCTTCAGAGGTCATCGGGAACTTGCAACATTCTTCAGGGTTAATGCAGGGTTTCCGGTTATGTATGTCTAACTCATCTGTAAAGAGAAAACAGTGACAGTAAACAAAATTCTTTTGCCCGTAGAAATTGTTAGATGGGACAAACCTAAAAAAAAACCTAAAGTCCCTTGGTGCCGGAAATACAACCTATGCTATACTGCTACATATAATTATCAATTCCATTAAAATTCGTCCAACCCACATTCTTTCTCCTACAAAATTTTAAGGCAAAATTTCTCTTATCTATTTTAAGTGGGTGGGACGAATTTTAACGTAATTAATAATTATATAGAGTTGTTAGGCAAAAAGGACACGTCCAACTAATGCGACATTAAATTTATTGAGTATTAGTTGCACATATGTCTTGTTATCCAACACTGTCAGTAATTCTGCCAACATTATTAGAATCTCTATAGTTACAAATCATAACTGTCTCCAATGCACACACCACTGTATATTGGGGAATATACATACCTTCATCTATGCGAGAAAAAAAGGCCCAGGGACTAACATTTACCTTCTTTAAAGAATTATATCTCATTTAAAGTTAAAAGATAAATTTGCTTTAGAAAAAAATATTCACAATCTAAAGTTGATCTCTATGGTAAATACATATATTTTATTCTCACGTTATAAGAACCATATTCTCCAGTTCTTAACTAACCTATACAGCCACCGGCCCAGGCGGTGCAAGCTAGCTACCGCAGTACACGCGGCCCGGGCGGTACAAGCTAGCTACCGCAGTACACGCGGCCCGGGCGGTACAAGCTAGCTACCGCAGTACACGCGGCCTGGGCGGTACAAGCTAGCTACCGCAGTACACGCGGCCGGGCGGTACAAGCTAGCTACCGCAGTACACGCGGCCCGGGCGGTACAAGCTAGCTACCGCAGTACACGCGGCCCGGGCGGTACAAGCTAGCTACCGCAGTACACGCGGCCCGGGCGGTACAAGCTAGCTACCGCAGTACACGCGGCCCGGGCGGTACAAGCTAGCTACCGCAGTACACGCGGCCCGGGCGGTACAAGCTAGCTACCGCAGTACACGCGGCCCGGGCGGTACAAGCTAGCTACCGCAGTACACGCGGCCCGGGCGGTACAAGCTAGCTACCGCAGTACACGCGGCCCGGGCGGTACAAGCTAGCTACCGCAGTACACGCGGCCGGGCGGTACAAGCTAGCTACCGAGTACACGCGGCCCGGGCGGTACAAGCTAGCTACCGCAGTACACGCGGCCCGGGCGGTACAAGCTAGCTACCGCAGTACACGCGGCCCGGGCGGTACAAGCTAGCTACCGCAGTAAACGCGGCCCGGGCGGTACAAGCTAGCTACCGCAGTAAACGCGGCCCGGGCGGTACAAGCTAGCTACCGCAGTAAACGCGGCCCGGGCGGTACAAGCTAGCTACCGCAGTACACGCGGCCCGGGCGGTACAAGCTAGCTACCGCAGTAAAAGCGGCCCGGGCGGTACAAGCTAGCTACCGCAGTAAACGCGGCCCGGGCGGTACAAGCTAGCTACCGCAGTAAACGCGCACGCCGGGCAAGCTACCGCAGTAAACGCGCACGCCGTGCAAGCTACCACGGTAAACGCGCACGCCGTGCAAGCTACCACGGTAAACGCGCACGCCGTGCAAGCTACCACGGTAAACGCGCACGCCGTGCAAGCTACCACGGTAAACGCGCACGCCGTGCAAGCTACCACGGTAAACGCGCACGCCGTGCAAGCTACCACGGTAAACGCGCACGCCGTGCAAGCTACCACGGTAAACGCGCACGCCGTGCAAGCTACCACGGTAAACGCGCACGCCGTGCAAGCTACCACGGTAAACGCGCACGCCGTGCAAGCTACCACGGTAAACGCGCACGCCGTGCAAGCTACCACGGTAAACGCGCACGCCGTGCAAGCTACAGTAACGCGCGTGCGACCACGGTAAACGCACGCCGTGCAAGCTACCACGGTAAACGCGCACGCCGTGCAAGCTACCACGGTAAACGCGCACGCCGTGCAAGCTACCACGGTAAACGCGCACGCCGTGCAAGCTACCACGGTAAACGCGCACGCCGTGCAAGCTACCACGGTAAACGCGCACGCCGTGCAAGCTACCACGGTAAACGCGCACGCCGTGCAAGCTACCACGGTTTACGCGCACGCCGTGCAAGTTACCACGGTAAGCAAGTTACCACGGTAAACGCGCACGCCGTGCAAGCTACCACGGTAAACGCGCACGCCGTGCAAGCTACCACGGTAAACGCACGCGCCGTGCAAGCTACCACAGTAAACGCACGCGCTGTGCAAGCTACCACAGTAAACGCACACGCTGTGCAAGCATTTACAAATCAGTCAATGGGCTTGTACATTTTCAGTGGTTCTGGATACACCTATGTGGTGAGAGCTAAAAAACCCACCCTCACTATATTACTACTAGCACTGGTAACTCAGGAGGCCTTAATAATGCTACTCAAAATAATCATGACTACGTCAGGAGAAACTTTAGAGCCTCTCCTAGGAAGCGCTGAGTCCATAATATTCCTACAGTGTCTACTGAATATTACTTTCTAGCCAAACCGCACCTAAACCAGTAGTAGACTTTAATGGTTAAAAGTATAAAATATTCACAAAAAGTTCTAGGTACTGAAAAAAAACCACGGTAGGTAGGTATTTCGGTTTGTCAGGAAACAGGACTGTCTCCTGGAGCGGGTGTTAGTCTTATGATGACCCACAGCTGGAGCTATTGGTAATCTGACCAAAGCCTTCCGCTGGCTTACCGGTACACCCATTTAAAAATTATGGCTATGATTATAACCCCTTCTAACTGTATATTTACTGGTGGGATTAGAACTCACGGCAAGAATCGAAAAACTCCAGGCCAGTGCTTAAGACACTGGGCCATGGGCTGCTTCACCAGAGAATCACTATAAAATTCTAACACTGATCAGGTACAAATTAAACTGCTCTTTTTTATAGAAAACTCCATTGTACCAAAAATATCCGCATCCCTCCTTTTCAAATTTTACCGAAAGGTCTGAAAATGGCACGTGACACCCGAGATACTAGTGTGTTCAACATTCTAAAGTGAGAATAAATACCTTGAACGGGCAGAGGCCTTGATGGAGGAAGTATCAACAACAGAGGCAGCAGCAGCAACGACAAGACCAGACACTCTGGTCGTGTCATGATCTACCACAACCAGCAGTCACAGATAATACCGAACAAGTCCAGGAAATTGTGTAGTTCACTAACACCTAATATAAAATAAATAACAGTGAAGAACGTAAGAGTTATCCCGAAAGTTTAGGAACCAACTCTCAGTATGTACACACAACCTCAACAACCCGAAAACTGTGAGGAGTGTCGACGACTTACACCTATAAGAAAGACTTAAAAATGAACGTGTTATTCATTGCTTTGTTACTTAGTTGTACTGCCGCTCAATAGGTGGCACTGGCGTCGACTCCTCGTCCTTGGCAGCCTCGGTTGCTAGGTTACAAAACAATAATAAAAAAAAGGCTTTACCGAGAACTATTAAACAATATTCTCAATACTACATTCATTACCAAGCTATATCATTCTTGTTATCTGGATTACAAACTAAAAAAAATCACGTCAGAACTTAGTTTGTTATCTATTTGGTAAAAATTAACACTTTAAATACTTTAAAACATTTTTGTCGTGTTATATAAACAAGAGAAGGACGATTAAGATAGGGGTTTAATCATTGGTAATATTGCATCTAAAATCATTCTGGTTATGTTGTTACTGTGTCTGATTGATGGTGGTATTTTGTTTGGCAGGAGAAATGTAGCAGTTTCTCCTGAAGCCAGACTTTAGTTATATGATGTCCTATTCATTGGAACTTTTGGTCATACGACTGAAGCCTTCTGCTGGCTTACAGATCCACCGTAACAAATAAAAGGATGTAATCTTTATTTTGATTTTTAAAGTGATCTTCAATGGGGTCTTTAATTCGATATTTAATGCCTTCCATTCCATATTAAAAATCCACTGATTGTCACAAATATAATAATAATAATAATAATATAATAATAATAATAATAAATTATATAAAAATAATTAGTAGTAGTACTTAATATTATTATTATTATTAGCATTAATATTATTATTGTTGTCAGAGTGACCTCCATCGTGGGCAGAGAAAATCTGAAATCCGATATAAATCCAATTTTCCAGTGGCCCGCAGAAAATAATATGAAGATCAACGAGGACAGATTTCCGATACACGACTATGGGAAAACTGAAGAAATAAATACTGGAAGAGAGTAAAAAAAAGAAAAGAAGGAAGGGAAAGGGGACAATCAACTGGCTCAACCGGGCGGAAGAAAGATGGAAGGGACAGCGGTACAGACCTTAGTAATGGTCACTGAACACTGGTTAAATACAGACAGACATGTGAACAAGCACTTGCACACGTGAGTTTATATTAGGAAGCGTTTCGGTCCTGGGACCTTGACCATTTCGTGGTCCCAGGACCGAAACATGCTTTTAATTTCTTAGAAATAGGTCCCAGTATTTGCTCTCGTGCCTTTTCAAATTGTAAAAAAACATTAACCAATTTATTAAGATATATACATTTTGTGGCATATTAGCGAGAAGACGTTTCGCCCACCTGGGTCTTTGTCATAACTGACGGACGAAACGTCTTCATTTAAAATGGAATAAAACCGCTTTGAAGACAATTCGAATCGTCCTCAAAGATTTGTTAAGTTATACCACGAATTAAGGAAAGATCCTGGACTTCACCTTACGAAAGCAGACAAAGCAAATGCGATAGTAATTATGGACAAGGTAGATTATAAGGAAAAGGAGACAAAGAATGTTCCCCTTAAAATGCATACAGAAGGCTTGTCACCACATAACATCTCCGTTTCAGGCTTTACAGGCTTTTCTTATCGCTCTCTATGCAAACCCCGGGGTCAGAACCCTAAATCTCTCACTCTCTACACTTACTCAACTGATCCTTATAATTATTTAATAACCAGTAAGTCGTAGAAATGAGCTTATCGTTTTGCTTCAACATAAAACCTGTGTATTGCTTCTCCACCTCGCACCAAGCCCTCAACACTTTCCCTCTAGTGGTCTCCCTCCCACCAAGTCTCAAACCCCACCACCCTTTCCTCGTCAGTCATGATCCAAGTATTCAGCTTCCAATAAGCTTGTGACTACCAATTAATCCCGCATCACCTCTGCATACCACACAATTCAAATGCCCTGAGAAAATCTTCTCTGACAATCATCTCTCTTCCTCATATCGCCTGCTGGCGAGCACATACATATTAGTGACACAAGAGACCTCTACTATTACTCCTCCACACGGATGATACGACGCTCATCTCTGTTTTCACATCGATGATAAACAAAAGAGCTTGATGCCCCTACCAAGAGAGCCACTACACCTTTAAGATGGATCGTAGGCAATACATTACCTACATATCCTGGGACCTCCAGATCCTTCACGTAATTGATGCTGTGCTCTTGCAAAAAACGCCACCTCCACAATATATCTGCAAATCGTACTTGGAAAGTACCTTGTTTTGTCAATACACAAAAGTTCATTAGCGTTCAGGATTAGAAACCTAAGGCCTAGGTTCCTCCTTAGTTTACTTTTACGTTAATCCAGGGAGCTTATCCACCAATGTCAAGGAGCCCACCCCGATAAGGTGGGCTCCTTGACATTGGTGGACTTGATTCTGGCACTTCCAAAACCCCTGGGCATCTCTGCCCAGGATTTCTTTTCAGGTTGCTTATGCGACAGCGTTAAAACATCATCTGAATCTGTCGCTACTGCTAGTTTCCTAACACGCCAGGCCCCCGTCTCTCCTATTTCGATAGAACGCCTCGTTTTTTTCCCGGCTGCTCCACTTAACTGAGTCATAGGCCCCTCAGCCTGATCGAGGGCCTAGTAACGCCACATCACTGACCTTAAAGGAAAAATTCCCAGCAACGCCTTGTCCGACATATCCAATCTCATCAGTAATCGATGCAGATCTAACAAATTTCCATTCTCACTGCCACCACCCCTTCTTTCTCAGGGCAACTCACCTTCACCGCCGCCTCAGACTTCATCATCACGATCCTCTTGAGTGCGATCCACGCCCCACGGCTTCGAAGCTCTGGCATCCTTCTTTTAATCAAGCTATCACAATGTCTTGAAATTTAGCGATCCCTGTCTTGTATGCCTTAGTTAACAAGAGAGGGTTGGTGCTCACATGAAAATCACAAACGAGTGTGTAAGAGTCGCCACCATAATATGGAAAGCGCTGCTATCCTAGCTCTAAATGTCGAAATAAGAAAATTAATGCAATGAAGTTACTTTTTATGGCACTTGTATACTCTCCAGACTTACGTATTGTTATAATTATCTGCTGTCGAGGAACGCAAGACCGTTCATCTGAATTATTATTATATTCATTGGGAAACGCTAAATCCATATGGCTGATACAGCGCCTTAGGAATGGGAGGTAATCAGGTTCGATATAAGGAAAGGGAGGATGTCTTAATTTCCATGGATCAAAAACCCATTACCAGCATTAAGGCACTCCCCTCCCGCACCCTTGAAGGTATTGCAGATCAGGAAAATATATATAGAAGTTTTACCGCCTGCATCACTAGGAATATCTTCAGTCTCTGAAACTGTACTCGCTTAAACAACAAAGAAATATTTTGCACCTGAAAAGTACTAGGGACTGGTTTTGAATCTGGATACTGAAATCCCTCGTTATGAGTGCAGGAGGCATTGTGAACCAAATCAAAACTACAGAAATACTATTAGAATACTACGAGGTAATATAAGTGTTGAGGGTTCAAGATATCTTAACATTGTCCCTAACAGAGCCCTGAGTGTTGTCAAGATGTGTCTTGATACATTCCTTTAAGGCAGTTTTTTTTTTTTTTTAATTCTTTTTATCGGGACATTAAATACAGTTTTTTCCACAGTCTGGCGACTGTAGTGGTCGTAATTGCCTATTACAACTACGTGCAATATGTGTTAGTCCATCAATCTTGATAAAGGCGTGACCTACTTCCACTAGTGGGCTTTTCCACTGGTGACTCCCCCTTCCACTGCTTCAACTCATCTGTCTGCAGTACATAAGCCCCTTCTACGCGCATATGCTGTAGTTTTACGTGCAGTGTGTAATTTTTATTGAATTAAAAAAAAAAAAAAAAAAATGAAATTCAGTAAGTTTTTAATCAAACAAAATGTAAAATTACAATTTTTAAAACTGAAAATGTGACTTTATTACAAATTTTGTAAAAGCATCTTCAGTGGCTTCCATGATGTTCCCTCAGTCCTACTGCAATTTTTTTTTTTTTTGCTTTTGCTTTCACATCGGAAAAAATAGTAACTGAAGAAAATGAACTTCAGCAGTTTTTTCAAACAAAACGAACAAAAGACACATTACAAGTTTTCATGCAAAGGCGACCTTATCACGATAATTGGTAATTGATAATTAATTTTTTGTCAGTGGTTACCATGATACTGTTTAATTTTGAGGGAAAAATCTAATTTTCGTTTCATGTTGATGGAGAGAATACAACGAAAGTTACGATGAGGATCCTCACGATTCCTTATTGTACTTCCTTCGTCACAAGACCTGAAAATCTTTAGGAACGTAAGAAAGGAGTAGCACTGCTGCAGGCCTACTGGCCCATAGTAGGCAAGTCCTTCACAAGCCCAATCACCGTAACATAAATATTGCCCACCCCATTTCTATGCTACACATAGAAAAGGGAGAATAACCCTTACACCGTCACCCATCAGCAATGAAAACATTTCGGCTTTTCCAGTGCCACAAGTTGAGCCAAAATACAATCTGACAAGAGATCAATTCAACGATCAATGCAACTGTTGGTACTGCTTCCACCTTCCTGGTAGAATCGGACCCACACAACAGTTTTCACCAAAGTCCTGCTGCTGGCTTCACCAGCTTCCCCCCCAATCTCACGAGAATTGTTTTGCATATCACAATACTCCTTACCACTTCAAAGGACACCAAGGAGAAGCCGAACTAACTGAAGGTAGCATCGATCTGACTGCGTTCTCCTTCTTTCTCCTAATAACTTGTGGTTTCTCTTCGGAATTTGAATAAACCCAACTAGATTGACTCTTCAGTTTACTTCCCATCAAAGATTCGGTGGTAAGGACCACTGAAACACGCAGACTTATACTGCAAATTGGGGTGGGCCAATTTTTTTTTTAATTAAGATTCAGTTCCAAACACTCATGAGTCTCATACTGAAAGACACTCACTCTGAAACTCCCTCATCTTGAAATACACTCTGCACAACACCCCTTCCTCACTTACTCACAGACACCCACTCATTCACCCCCTTATTCACTCATTCACTGTTTAGAGTTGTTCCTGAACAGCCTGGCTGTGGTGCTGGTGTTGCACTGCCTCCCTCCAGCACCAACAGCCTGACTGATCTGACCGTCATGCAGGTCTGACGTGAATCCTGGTCTGAGCTTCAACAAACTTAACACAGGAAGGCAGAGCATACAGTGAGCAACGGAGCATACAGTGAGCAACGGAGCATACAGTGAGCAACGGAGCATACAGTGAGCAACGGAGCATACAGTGAGCAATGGAGCATACAGTGAGCAACGGAACATACAGTGAGCAATGGAGCATACAGTGAGCAATGGAGCATACAGTGAGCAACGGAGCATACAGTGAACAACGGAGCATACAGTGAGCAACGGAGCATACAGTGAGCAACTGAGCATACAGTGAGCAATGGAGCATACAGTGAGCAATGGAGCATACAGTGAGCAACGGAGCATACAGTGAGCAACGGAGCATACAGTGAGCAACGGAGCATACAGTAAGCAACGGAGCATACAATGAGAAATGGAGCATACAGCGAGCAACAAAGTATACAGTAAGCGATGGAGCATAAAGTGAGTGGCGGAGAATGCAGCGAGCGATGGAGCATAGAATTTTCAGGAAGTGGAATAGTTTGGAGTGTGATGTAGTGGAGGCAGGATCCATACATAGCTTTAAGAAGAGGTTTGACAAAGCTCATGGAGCATGGAGAGAGTGGACCAGCGTACTCACCACATTTAGGTGAGTACAGCGAGGGACGGAGCATACAGCGAGCGATGGAGCATATAGCGAGTGACGGAGCATACAGCGAGCGATGGAGCATATAGCGAGCGATGGAGCATACAGCGAGCGATGGAGCTTATAGCCAGCGATGGAGCATACAGCAAGCGACGGAGCATACAGCGAGTGACGGAACATACAGCGAGCGACGGAGCATACAGCGAGCGACGGAACATGCAGCGAGAGACGGAGCATACAGTGACGGAGCAAACAGCGAGCGACGGAGCATATAGCGAGGAACGGAGCATACAGCGAGCGATAGAGCATACAGCTAGCGACGGAGCATACAGCGAGCGATGGAGCATACAATGACGGAGCATACAGTGATGGAGCATACAGCGAGCTACGGAGCATATAGCGAGAAACGGAGCATACAGCGAGCGACGGAACATATAGCGAGAAACGGAGCATACAGCGAGCGACGGAGCATATAGCGAGGAACGGAGCATACAGCGAGTGATGGAGCATACAGCGATCGACGGAGCATACAGCGAGTGATTGAGCATACAGTGACGTAACATACAGCGAGCGAAGGAGCATATAGCTAGGAACGGAGCATACAGCGAGCGAAGGAGCATACAGCGAGCGACGGAGCATACAGTGGACAACAGTGGTATATTCAACAGCCAGTGGTGTATTCAACAGCCAGTGGTGTATTCAACAGCCAGTGGTGTATTCAACAGCCAGTGGTGTATTCAACAGCCAGTGGTATATTCAACAGCCAGTGGTATATTCAACAGCCAGTGGTGTATTCAACAGCCAGTGGTGTATTCAACAGCCAGTGGTGTATTCAACAGCCAGTGGTGTATTCAACAACCAGTGGTGTATTCAACAGCTAGTGGTGTATTCAACAGCCAGTGGTGTATTCAACAGCCAGTGGTGTATTCAACAGCCAGTGATGTATTCAACAGCCAGTGGTGTATTCAACAACCAGTGGTGTATTCAACAGCCAGTTGTGTATTCAACAGCTGGTGGTGTATTCAACAGCCGGTGGTGTATTCAACAGCCGGTGTTGTATTCAACAGCTGGTGGTGTATTCAACAGCTGGTGGTGTATTCAACAGCTGGTGGTGTATTCAACAGCTGGTGGTGTATTCAACAGCCGGTGGTGTATTCAACAGCTGGTGGTGTATTCAACAGCCGGTGGTGTATTCAACAACCGGTGGTGTATTCAACAGCTGGTGGTGTATTCAACAGCTGGTGTATATAACAGCTGGTGGTGTATTCAACAGCCGGTGGTGTATTCAACAGCTGGTGGTGTATTCAACAGTTGGTGGTGTATTCAACAGCTGGTGTATTTAATAGCCGGTGGTGTATTCAACAGCCGGTGGTGTATTCAACAGCTGGTGGTGTATTCAACAGCTGGTGGTGTATTCAACAGCTGGTGTATTTAATAGCCGGTGGTGTATTCAACAGCTGGTGGTGTATTCAACAGCTGGTGGTGTATTCAACAGCTGGTGGTGTATTCAACAAGAATTTAACATACGCTGTGTTTTACACCCGAGGATTGGATTGTAGATCTTCCTCTGAAGTATGTATATATGTATAGGAAACGTCGGTGTTCTTGAATACATGAATACACATCTTCCTGTGTGGCTCTGGTTCTGCGTGCGTCCATCTGAGCTTGAAAGGGTTGAATCTTAGCTCCTGGACCCCGCTTCCTAACCAACAGTTCACTGGGGTGGTTGTTTCCTATTCTCGTTGTTTTGGTGGTGGGGAAAAGATGGATTTATCATACCTTTTCTTGAAGCTGTGTGTGTGGAGTTAGTTTCCACTGCGTCCTTGTTTAGCTCAATCACTAAAAAATCACCTAAAAAAGTACTTCGTAGCATCAGTGTTCCTTATCTGTGTCTCTAACTGCAATCTCTGGCTCTTCTTATTCCAAGCATCCTCTCATTATCTACCCTATTTTTTTTAATCGGGGAGAAGAGCTAAAAGCGTAGGGGTCATACAATGCCTCTGTCTGGTTGTGTTCTTGATACAATGACACAATATTTTCCACCACACTCCACGTCATCTTAGACCTTTACGTTTCTGGTTCTCAATTTGGATCCCTATTCTCCCAGTCTATTTCTTTTCCAAATGGGCTCTTTTTACTATTTCTGTTATGGTGTGTGTGTACTCACCTAGTTGTGGTTGCAGGGGTCGAGTCATAGCTCCTGGCCCCGCCTCTTCACTGGCCGCTACTGGGTCACGCTCCCTGCTCTATGAGCTCTACAACGCTTCCCAAGCTATTCCACTTCCCGACTACTCTGTGACTGAAGAAATACTTCCTAACATCCCTGTGATTCATTTGAGTCTTCAACTTCCAACTGTGTCCCCTTGTTGCTGTGTCCCATCTCTGGAACATTCTGTCTCTGTGCACCTTGTCTATTCCTCTCAGTATCTTATATGTCGTTATCATGTCCTCCCTATCTCTCCTGTCCTCCAGTGTCGTCAGGTCGATTTCCCTTAACCTCTCCTCGTAGGACATACCCCTGTGTGTGTGTGTCTGTGTATTGTGCTGTTCATCTTCCCCTTCTGCAACACCCGGGAGTTAGAGCTCGGTAAATTCCGGCACGAGCAGATCTTTCTCTTGCGCAAATCACTCCGTTTGATTTGCGGAGCAACCAATAAAACTGCCTAGTGCCGTTGAAAAATTTACGCTGCGCTGTTTTCGGGGAGATACTAAAGAAAACGCTGCCAGGGAAGCAAATTTAACTTTGTATTCTTTCATGCGGATATGGCGGTCCGGTCATAAGTTTCTGTAAGTCTTTCGTAAGTCTTCCTCGGAGCGGCAATTCCGTCCAGATCTCTGAGTATATTGTGGCCCTGATGATTTGGTCGCGCGCTCCCGCTGGTGACAGTGTCTACAAACAAACCAACGGCACCATTTACAACTGCAAGATATCTTACAATTGTACAATATCATACATGCTCTATCAGTGTTGTGGCAAAACTGTTGCCTCACGCTCTATGTAGAGCTTTATCCAGTATGACTTCATAAAGCTCTACACAGAGCGACACGTCACCACTATAAAAGCGCTGGATACATTTATTTTACTCCAAATTTACTTTATGCATAATAAATCACTCGTACTGTACCTAATGAAGCCAGAGGAAACACAAAATATTACCCAGGTCAAACAGCACTAGACTGGATCACATTGGGATGCCATTGGTAAACCTGATCCCGTTATTTTTTAATTAAAAACGCTTTTATTTTGTTTGCATCGCTTCCGAATCTCTCCCGTTCAGATTTCATACATGGAGAGGTGTGCGCGGTTCAGTGTATATCTCTGTGTATATTCACGGAAAGGTGTGTATTTCCCAGTGTATGTGAAGTGATAAGTGCATATCTCTCAGTCTACACACACATTAAGTTGTGTATTTCTCAGCGTATACACACAAAGAGGTGTATGTCTGTCGTTGCATATTTATAACGAGAAGTATATATCAACGGAGTGCATACACAGAGAAGTGTTTATATATACAGTGATCAAGATCTATGAATCTCTTAGTATATACACGCTGAGAGGTGTGTATTTCTGCCTATACACCGATAGACGTGTCTCTCAGATTATATATACATTGAGAGGTCTGTATCTCTCATTGCATATTCACTGTATTCTTAATCACTACGTTAGAGATTAAAGTATTGATGGTGATAGTGTGCAGGTAGAAAGCAGATTTAATTACATTCAATTGGACCTAAACCTAACAAACTACCAAAACCGAGCCGCAGTATTTACACTCGTAAATGAAAGTACAAAACAGACTGTGAGGACGGGAAAATTCAGATCCCAAACGAATCGTGTTCCCCGTCGTCGTGATGACAGAACTTAAGGAGTACTGCAGCAGGCCCGCTGGCCCATGCTAGGCTTCTTCGTTAGCAAACAAGGCAGTACCTGTAGATGAATGGTTCAGAGAACCGACGAGTTGGTAAATTAGACACATATGCAACACTTGGGTATCTTTATTGAGGAAACGTTTCGCCACACAGTGGCTTCATCAGTCCATACAAAGGAGAATCGTGAAGAACAGGAGGAGTTTGAGGTGGTCAGTCCCTCAACCTTGAGTCAATGTTGTCAGTCCATCAATCTTGAATAGAATACAGCATATGTGCGTAGAGGTGGCTTATATACTGTAGGCAGGAGAGGTGCAGCAGTCGTAGGAGGTGTCACATTTGACCAATGTGGATGTAGGTCGTGCCCAAGGGTTAGGCAAGCGAAGAATTCCTTGTATTAAGATACCAAGATGTTGCTGTGTCAGACAGGATGTATTCAAGATTGATGGACTGACAACGTCGACTCAAGGTTGAGGGACTGACCACCTCAAACTCCTCCTGTTCTTCACGATTCTCCTTTGTATGGACTGATGAAGCCACTGTGTGGCGAAACGTTTCCTCAATAAAGATATCCAAGTGTTGCATATGTGTCTAATTTACCAAGGCAGTACCTCCTGACCCGCTTAGTGTTTTAACGCCCATTGGAAAAGGTTATACACCGACCTAAAGTGCGCCTCTTTCAGTGTAAATATGCTGAGAGTTTACTTTAATCCCTATTTTAGGGATTTAAAGTTTTCTGACGGTGAACAGGTGACATTCAGGCTTAATGACCCTCGTGCAGATCATAGTCTTTGATCCTAATAAACAACTCATCCAGCAGCTGACGTATCTGTTATATATATTTAAGTAAGCATCCACTAGCATACCACTGTTATATACTCGTAATAAAGCAGCATCCACTAGCATACCACTGTTATATACTCGTAATAAAGCAGCATCCACTAGCATACCACTGTTATATACTCGTAATAAAGCAGCATCCACTAGCATACCACTGCTATATACTCGTAATTAAGCAACATCCACTAGCATACCACTGCTATATACTCGTAATTAAGCAACATCCACTAGCATACCACTGCTATATACTCGTAATAAAGCAGCATCCACTAACATACCACTGCTTTATAATCGTAATTAAGCAGCATCCACTAGCACACCACTTCTATATACTCGTCATTAAGCAACATCCACTAGCATACCACTGCTATATACTCGTAATTTATCAGTATCCACTAGCATACCATTACCATATTATCCACCCCACTTAAAAAAAAATACAAACGATCACATTTCCGTGTCGTAGGATAAGCAATTGGAAGGACGCGCTCCATGTTGCGTCCCTCGCCAGTATATAAACAAACAGCCGAGGGGAAAATTTGCAGCGAGTGGAGCGCCCGGTGCAAATGTTCATCGCGCTCCATTTACTTGCCTTACATCATGATTATATCCGATATACGTCCAGCGGCGTCCAGCAGACGCAGTTTTACGAGCCGAGCAGCGATAAGAACCAAACAGATTTGAGTCGTGGCGTCGGATTTTTCATCGCGCGATTTAGAGCGGATGTGGGATTGTGGGTGTCTCATTCCTGGCTAAGTCTGAGAAGTATTATGGCTATTTTTTTTTTTTTTTTGAGGGTGGGTCTGTTCTGTGAGGTGTATGGTGAGTTTTGACGGTGGGTTGGTAGTGGGTTGATGGTTGAGGGTGATGGTGGGATGAAGGTGGACGGTGAAAGTGGGTTGGTTAAAGTTTCAGCTTTGGGTTGAGGGTGGGTTGATGAAGGACTGATAGTGGGTTGATAGAGGGTTGATGTGCGTTCAAGAAGGGTTGATAGGGAGTTGATGGTGGGTTGATGGAGGGATGATGGAAGGTTTATGGTAGAATGATAGTTGGCTCATAAGGGTTGATGGTGGGTTAATGGTGGGTTGATGGTGTGCTGATGGTGGGTTGATAGTGGACTGATGAAAGGTTGATGGTGGGTTGATAGTGGGCTGATGAAAGGTTGATGGTGGGTTGATAGAAGGTTGATGGAGAGTTGATGGTGTGTTGATGGAGTGTTGGTAGTGGGTTTGATGGTGTGTTGATGATGGGTTAATGGTGGGTTGATAGAAGGTTGACGGTGGGTTGATAGAAGATTGATGGAGGGTTGATGGTGTGTTGATGGAATGTTGATGGAGTGTTGGAGTGTTGATGGAGTGTTGGTAGTGGGTTGATGGTGGGTTGATAGAAGGTTGATGGTGGTTTGATAGAAGGTTGATATTGGTTTGATAGAAGGTTGATGGTGGGTTGATAGAAGGTTGATGGTGGGTTGATAGAAGGTTGATGGTGGTTTGATAGAAGGTTGATGGTGGTTTGATAGAAGGTTGATGGTGGGTTGATAGAAGGTTGATGGTGGTTTGATAGAAGGTTGATGGTGGGTTGATGGTGGTGTGATAGAAGGTTGATGGTGAGTTGATAGAAGGTTGATGGTGGGTTGATGGTGGGTTGATGGTGGGTTGATAGAAGGTTGATAGAAGGTTGATGGTGGGTTAATTACAGTAGTAAACAATGTATACAGTACTACAGAAATACTCACATTCGGACACAATACACGAGCTTGATGCTGGTGAAGGCTCCTGATCCAAGGAATCGGAGTTTACCTCTCCTCCCCTTCCTCTGATCAAGCGCTGTGTGAGCCTTACAGGTTTAGGTCTTCTCTGTGAATATAGTAACAACAACAGCAACAACTACAACAAGTATGCCAACAAGAACAAAACAATAACACCAACAAAAACAAAAATAACAAAAATAACAAAAACAACAATAGCAACAACAATAGCAACAACAATACCAGTAACAACAAAAACCACAAAAATAGCAATAACAACAATACCAGTAACAAAAACCACAAAAATAGCAATAACAACAATACCAGTAACAACAAAAACAACAATAGCAACAACAACAAGCACTACAACACCAACAAAAACTACAGTAATAGCAACAAAAGCAAATATAAAAAAAAACTACAACAATACCAGCAACAACAAAAACTACAAAAACTACAACAAAAACTACAACAACAAAATCTACAACAACAACAAAAACTACAACATTACTAACAGCAATAAAAACTAGTATAAAAAGTTACAACAACAAAATTTACAACATAACCAAAAGCTACAACAACAACAACAACAAACTACAGAAAAGTATAATAAAAACAGCTACAAAAGCTACAAATATCTACAAAAACTACAAAACCAACACTACAAAAACAGCAACATGGATCAGCTTCATCAGTAACTCAACGTTATTATGATGACAGAAAAAACACACATATGTAAATATATACGAATGAGAACACACTCATCTGTACACAAAATTTGAATATCTACACGCAAATGCGTTTGGTGCTGTGCTATGCTGTGTAACTGGTCATATTGCAGGTCTGGTGCTGTGTTATTTCCTGTGTTTGTGGTCATATTGCAGCTCTGGTGCTGTTATTTCCTGTGTTTGTGGTCATATTGCAGCTCTGGTGCTGTGTTATTTCCTGTGTTTGTGGTCATATTGCAGCTCTGGTGCTGTGTTATTTCCTGTGTTTGTGGTCATATTGCAGCTCTGGTGCTGTGTTATTTCCTGTGTTTGTGGCCCTATTGCAGCTCTGGTGCTGTGTTATTTCCTGTGTTTGTGGTCATATTGCAGCTCTGGTGCTGTGTTATTTCCTGTGTTTGTGGTCATATTGCAGCTCTGGTGCTGTGCTATTTCCTGTGTTTGTGGCCATTTCGCAGCTCTGGTGCTGTGCTGTAACTCTGGTGCAGTGCTATTTGCTGTGTTTGTGGTCATATTGAAGCTCTGATGCTGTGCTATTTTCTGTGTTTGTGATCATTGAAGTTCTGGTGCTGTGCCATTTGCTGTGTTTCTGGTCATATTGCAGCCCTGATGTTGTGTTATTTGCTGGCCATGTTAATAGCTCTGATGCTGTCATGTGCTGTGCTTGAGGTCATATTGTGGTTATAATATAGCTCTGGTGCTGTGTTAAATGCTGTGTTTGAAGACAAATTGTAGTCATTTTATAACTATGGTGCTGTGCTATATGCTGGCGGAATTTCTCTAAGGTATAGTAGTGTACTCATGTACTCTCTAGAGAAATATGTACTCCGGTGTTCTCTACTAAATCATGTATTCAGTGCTCTGCAAAAGCATGTACTCATTCATACTAAAACATGTACTCATGCAGAGCCATACATTCATGCACACTCTAAAGGAAACATATTTATGTACTCCCAACAAATATGTACTCATGTACTCTATATTGAAATAGAAAGTGTAAATATATTAACTCGCTTTCCCTAGCAGTAAGCAAAAGGATGTAGAAATACTTTGAAATAGAATTAGAAACTTAGGTGGTACGCAATGTTGTTACAAACTTTAAGTCTCTCCGGGGTGGTGAACTTAGGGAGAGCGCCAGAAAGGCGAGGATTGAAAAAGTTTTGGGACCAGGTCGTGGCAAAGTGAAACGAGGTGTGGGGAGGTGGAATAGGGTGGATATAGAGAGTTTAGGGTGGTACATTGTGAAGCAGCGGTACAAGATGGTACAGAATAGTACAAACTGGTGCAAGGGCAGTGAAAAATTGTACAAGAGGGGTGAATATATATATATATATATATATATATATATATATATATATATATATATTTAAAATTAAGTTCTTTCTAAATTTTTCTCTAATACGTTTAAAGATATATTTTTTCTTTTGTGTTAATGTAAAAATTAATAATTTTGTACCAAAAGAACCTTAGAAAACTTACCTAACCATACTATAACAAGCCCAATTTAATTTAGCCTAATGCAACTAAATATATTTTAGATATGTTTACAATAATTTTATAATAAACAAACACTATGAAATATATTTTTTTCGTTAGGTTCTGAATGATTTTTTTGCGAAATTATTGCATTCACAAATTTTCGCTGGCCTTATTCGGCAAGAAGTGCGTTGCTATTTAAGCCAAAATAGTTCGATGGCTAGCGCACTCATCTCATACACTCAGGTCCGGGGTTCCAATCTACACAACACTAAGCCACTAATTGAGGCCTACTTTATTGGATAATAATCGTCATATCGAATTTACCTCGTGACATAATTTTTGCCATCCGGCAATATTAGTTGCTCGGTAATAAGGAACTGTGACGTGAAAATCCAGCCTACCCATAGTCTGAATGGCTGTTTACTTGCTTGAGTTTATGTAAAGAAAATACCCTTTTAGAGGGTGAGAGTGGAAGTTGGGATAGAGTAAGACTAAAAACCATTCCACGGGTGGGGTTCGAACTCGCGGTCAGAGAGTCTCAAAACTCCAGACAAAAACACGCTCAAATCCACCGAGCGCCTGGTGTTTGAGAATTGATGGTCAAATGGGTAGAGGGGTGAGTAGTTTGTTCTGTTCTCACAGGGCTGGGCATTGTGATGTAGGATCGAATACTAGCTAGCCACAGTTCTGTTAATTACCGTCCCGTAAGCCACTGGGCCAGGGCTTAACCCAGCTGCTGGGAATGATTGACTGAAGATAATACTCCTCCTTTTGAGAAACGTCAAAGTATTTTATCCACAGTGGTACATTAATACAACCCATTCTGGAGAAATAACCTGACCTTGTTCCCTGTAAATAAAGCAATACCACTTTATTTTTTTGGGCGTGAGTGTGTGTGTGTGTGTGTGTGACCTATTTTTTTTGGTGTGAGTGTATGTGACCTGGTGTGTGTGTGTGTGTGTGTGTGTGTACTCACCTATTTGTGGTTGCAGGGGTCGAGTCATAGCTCCTGGCCCCGAATACTGTGTGTGTGTGTGTGTGTACTCACCTAATTGTGCTCACCTAATTGTGGTTGCAGGGGTCGAGACTCAGCTCCTGGCCCCGCCTCTTCGCTGTCTGCTACTGGGTCTCTGCTCTCCCTGCTCCATGAGCTTTATCATACCTTGTCTTAAAACTGTGTATGGTTCCTGCCTCCACTATATCATTCTCTAGTCCATTCCACTTCCTGACTACTCTGTGGCTGAAGAAATGTTTCCTGACATCCCTTTGACTCATCTGAGTCTTCAGCTTCCAGTTGTGTCCCCTTGTTTCTGTGTTCCCTCTCTGAAACAACCTGTCACTATCTACCTTGTCAATTCCCCGCAGTATTTTGTATGTCGTTATCATGTCTCCTCTGACCCTTCTTTCCTCCAGTGTTGTTAGTCCTATTTCCCTCAGCCTTTCTTCATAAGACAGACCCCTGAGTTGTGGAACTAACCTTGTCGCAAACCTTTGCACTTTCTCTAGTTTCTTGACGTGCTTGACCAGGTGTGGGTTCCAGACTGGTGCTGCATACTCTAGTATGGGCCTGACGTATACGGTATACAGTGTCTTGAACGATTCCTTGTTAAGGTAACGGAACGCTAATCTTAAGTTTGCCAGTCGCCCATATGCTGCCGCAGTTATCTGGTTGATGTGTGCTTCCGGAGACGTGCTTGGTGTTATACTCACCCCAAGGTCTTTCTCCTGTGTGTGTGTGTGTGTGTGTGTGTGTGTGTGTGAGACCTGTATGCGTGACCATATATAAACATGTAAATAGTTCATTACCACTGTAACTTGTTCAGCTATCAAAACTTTGCGGTCCAGTCCCTTGACCCATTATGTGCCTCTATAAACTTTTGACTACCTCCCACATTATGGGTATGGGGTGCATAATAAAGTCCTTAAACTAACTCCTCCTATGGAAGCAATTTGTCTCAGCCAGAGTGAATTCTATGTTAGCTTCTTGTGTCTTGTAGCAGAAATATTTTAATTGTTCTCTATTATAATATAGCTGGATTTACAGCAAATCCCAATATTACAAAATATTTTACGTTAATATAATAATAATAATAATAATAATAATAATAATAATAATAATAATAATAAAATTAATAATAATAATAATAATAATAATAATAAAATTAATAATAATAATAATAATAATAATAATAATAATAATAATAAAATGAATTTTAATAATATATTTCCCAACAATTAAACATGAGAAACCCATTGATTAAAGACAAAGAAATGTGATTTTTTCCACGCGAGATTTATATATATAAAAAAATAGCGTTGCTTATAATTTCATGGAAAGAACAGGACTTAATAAGCTCAGTCATAATCCATCAAATTTCTGAGATTTCTACACCAAGTTGACAAACTGGTTTACTTCTACCTGATACGGTGTTGAGTTGAAAACAGTAGAGGTGCACTACGGTAGGTCTACTGGCCTACGCTCCAAGAGTGAGGTACCGCCTCCTTGAATATTTGTGTGTTGCCTCCTGGCCTCCTGTCTAGCCTCGGAGGAGTCCAGGAGGTCCACAACTTAAATTAAATTTCCATCTATAAATTGCAGTTGCGGGTCTGTAAAATTCTATAAAAATAAATAAAAAAGATTTTTCTGAAAATATGTATATTAAGGGATGGCAGGGAAAGAAAAATTTTCAGACGTCTCCTACGATAAATCATAAGAATTTTTCTTAAATCTTTGTTATTTCACCATAAATGAACCACATATATATATATATATATATATATATATATATATATATATATATATATATATATATATATATATATATATATATATATATATATATATATTTGTGTGTCTGTATAAATATGTATTAATCAAGACATGTCTATATGTGGGACTACAACTTAAGTGGGGCACGGTGCGACCGAAGCCCACTTTACCCTGGTGAAAGTGAGCAAGGATGATGACCCAGGCAACACAATAAAGGCATTAAGGACGAAGTGTTGGGGAGGGAGAGTTGAGAAACAAGGGGAGAGAGAGAGTAGAGAACAGAGCAAGACGTCTCGCCTGGACCCATTCTGGATAGATCTGTCTTTTCAGCAAAGCCTTCAACACTGAAGGGATGTGGGTGGCCTTACTGTTATGTACAAGGCCAACATTGTCAAAGTACCACACTTGGTTCCACTTCGAGGACAGCGAGGAGCAAGCTTCTATACCACAAGACGGGCAGCAAGCAGCAACTTCACTCTGGCTGTACCCTTCTCCAGAACATCACTTCACCTGAGATCATTTATCCCCAGGATGACTCGAGTCTGGAACACATTCGTACAGCATTATGATGTCAACGAGATAAAGTCAGTTGATCAAATGAAAATGCTGACCCATAGATGGCTCCAACTTCATCCTGTTCCCTACTTGTATGTTTCATAACAATAAAAATGCTTTCAAATGAGCTGGTGTAGGTAACAGCTCTTAGCTTGTCAATAAAGTTAGGAATCCTTAACTTGTCAAAAAAGTTAGGAATCCTTAACTTGTCAATAAAGTTAGGGATCCTTAACCTAACCTTGTCAAACCCTGTGTAAAAGAGTGAGAGAGAGAGAGAGAGAGAGAGAGAGAGAGAGAGAGAGAGAGAGAGAGAGAGAGAGGTTTATAGCACCTCGCATGGTACTGGAGAGTTAGGACCAGATACGTGAGGACACATGAACATTTTATTGTCTCGTGTAGAACCAATTTCCCTGCCACTTCTTGTTTCCTAAGTATTCAGAGAGTCATGACTACGCCATCCCAATGGTTTTAAAGGTGGGGATGAATTTCAAAGTGGGTAGTGGCAAGGATTTTGGATATTTAATTAATAATATATAACTTACACGGAACCCACTCGCAGAGAATAATGAAGAACAAGACCTGGGAATAGTTGTAACTGAAGACCTTAAATATACTAAACAATGTCTCAGAGAACAAAAACGCACAAGACCGTGACTGGAATAATACAGAACCCGCGCATATTAGAAAGAACCTTAGGACGACGTTTCGGTCCGACTTGAACCAAGTCAGACCGAAACGTCGTCGTAAGCTCCTCTCTGCTATGTGTGGGTTATTTGTATATTGTTCCAGTCACGGTATTGTGCCTTTTTGTTCATTAACACTACAGGAAAACAACAGCGATTCATGTTACGAGACGAGGTGTCGGGGTGGGCGCCTGTGACGAGCGGGGTTCCACAGGGGTCAGTTCTAGGACCGGTGCTGTTTCTGGTATATGTGAATGACATAATGGAAGGGATATGGGAATGACATGACGGAAGGAACAGACTCAGAAGTGTGTCTGTTTGCAGACGATGTGAAGTTAATGAAAATTCAATCGGAGGAGGACCAGGCAGGACTACATAGGGATCTGGACAGGCTACAGACCTGGTCTACCAACTGGCTTCTGGAGTTCAACCCTGCCAAGTGAAAAGTCATGAAGATCGAGGAAGGGCAAAGAAGACCGCAGACAGAATACAGCCTAGGGGGTCAAAGACTACAAACCTCACTCAAGGAAAGGAATCTTGGGGGTGAGTATAATACCGAACATATCTCCTGAGGAGCACATTAACCAAATAACTGCTGCAACATATGGGCAACTAGCAAACCTAAGAATAGCTTTCCAACATCTCAGTAAGGAGTCGTTCAGGACTCTGTACACCGTGTACGTCAGGCGTACATTAGAGTATGCAGCACCAGTTTGGAACCCACACCTGGGCAAGCACGTCAGGAAATTAGAGAGAGTGCAAAGATTTGCAACAAGATTAGTCCCGGAGCTAAGGGGCATATCCTACGAGAAGAAGTTAAGGGAAATTGACTTTACGACACTGGAGGACAGGAGGGACAGGGGGCACATGATAACAACATATAAAATATTGAGAGGAATCGACAAAGTGGACAGAGATAAGATGATCCTGAGATGGGACACAGCAACAAGGGGACACACTTGCAAGTTGAAGACTCAGATGAATCACAGAGATGTTAGGAAGTATTTCTTTAGTCACAGAGTTGTCAGGAAGTGGAATAGTCTGGAAAGTGAGGTGGTGGATTCAGGATCCATACATAACTTTAAGAAGAGGTATGATAAAGCTCATGGAGCAGGGAGGGAGTGACCTAGTAGCGGCCAGTGAAGAGGCGGGACCAGGAGTTATGAATCTACCCCTCCAACCACAATTAGGTGAGTACACACTCACTCTCTCTCTCTCTCACACACACACACAAACACACACACACACACACACTCATTAGCCTCAAAAACTTAACAGCGCTTAAAAAACAATTATAACAGAGCAAATAGGTTAATCTCCCCTCCCCCAGTAACCATGGTCTCCCCTCGTAACCATGGTAACCAATTTGCTGGACCGACGTCTGATGCCGACGCCGAGAATTAATATATATATATATATATATATATATATATATATATATATATATATATATATATATATATATATATATATATATATAGCAATGGCTAAAATTAAACGCTTATTCCATGGCCGAAAAATGGATCTGACGCGATCCTCTGGGAAATTGAATCTCATTAATCTTTACATGTATATATTTATTCCTCTATTAATTCACGTGTTAATGCATTCATCTAAATGAAAAAAACTTTTATTGTGAGGAAAATGGTCGTATAAAATGAATTTTGCATATATATATATATATATATATATATATATATATATATATATATATGTCGTGCCGATTAGGTAAAACTGGTCAATTAGCAAGAACTCATTTAAAATTAAGTCCTTTATAAAATTTTCTCTTATACGTTTAAAGATATATTTTTTCATTTATGTTAATGTAAGAATTTATAATTTTGTACCAAGAGAAACTTTGAAAACCTACCTAACCTTATTACAACAAGCGCAATTTAATTTAGGCTAACCAACCATATATATTTTAGATACGTTAACATTAATTTAATAATAAACAAACACAATGAAATATATTTTTTCGTTATGTTCAGAATGATTTTGGCGAAATTATTGCATACACAAATTTTCACTTGTCTTATTTGGCAAGAAGAGTGTTGCTATTTAAGCCAAAATAGCAAGTTTTACCTAATCGGCACGACATATATATATATATATATATATATATATATATATATATATATATATATATGTCGTGCCGATTAGGTAAACTTCGATTTTACTTAAATAGCAACGCTCACTTTGCCATATAAGACAAGTGAAAATTGTGTATGCAATAATTTCGCCAAAATCATTCTGAACTAACGAAAAATATATTTCATTGTGTTTGTTATTATTAAATTAATGTTAACGTATCTAAAATATAGTTAGTTGGGTTAGGCTAAATTAAATTGTGCTGTTGTAATAGGTTAGGTAGGTTTCAAAGTTTCTCTTGGTACAAATTATAAATTCTTACATTAACATAAATGAAAAATATATATCTTTAAACGTATTAGAAAAATTTTAGAAAGGACTTAATTTTAGATGAGTTCTTGCTAATTGACCAGTTTTCAATCGGCACATTATATATATATATATATATATATATATATATATATATATATATATATATATATATATAAACAAAAGGGTGGAGGAGGGCCTCGAACCGCGGTCCGTACATTGACAGTCCTACGCTATACCGTCTCGGCTACCCAGGCTTCTAATAGGAAGGAATCGGAGCTAATATTTACTGTATTATATTCCGTCAGAGGCACCAGCTGGACCGAGGGAAGGAGTACAGTTGAGTCACAGTTGGTGCCTCTGTATGGACCAGTAGGCCTTCTGCAGTGTTCTACAATTTTATGTTTTTATGATTTAAGCACCCGAGAATTTGCTTCAGTGCTTCAGGTACTAATCAAAGCTTCGTACCAAGATTCACATATCATGAACCGGGAAGATACGTATCATGAAGACATATGCAACAATGATGTACGGTGTGTAAACCCAGTACACAGCCTGGTTGATCAGGCCCCGTAGGCCTGGTCACGATGGACTGGGCCGGGGTGGGGGGAGTTGACCCCCGGAGCGAAATCCGGGTACACCCCAGGTAGATATCACGTAAACTCACATGAAAAGGTTACTGACTTGTCTGGGTGGAACCTGACCTGTCAGGATGGCATCTGACCTGACCTGTCTCGGTGGCACCTGAACTGACCTGTCTCGGTGACACCTAAACTGACCTGTCTCGGTGGCACCTAAACTGACCTGTCTCGGTGGCACCTGAACTGACCTGTCTCGGTGGCACCTAAACTGACCTGTCTCGGTGGCACCTGAACTGACCTGTCTCGGTGGCACCTGAACTGACCTGTCTCGGTGGCACCTAAACTGACCTGTCTCGGTGGCACCTGAACTGACCTGTCTCGGTGGCACCTAAACTGACCTGTCTCGGTGGCACCTAAACTGACCTGCTCCTCCTCTATCTTGTTTTATATCCAGTCTCCTGTTCCTCCTTCCCTTTCTTACTCTTCCTTCGCTTGTTCCTTCCTCCCTTCTTATCTCGCTTATTCTCTCTGTCCCTCTCCTTCCCTACCTCCCTTTCTCGCTCTCTTCCTCTTTTGTCCCTTCCTCTTTTGCTTCCCTTACTTCTGTCTTCCCTCCTTCACTTCCACACTTACACCATCATTGCACATTACCAAAACATAATCTAACATTCACCGAACCATAAATCATTCTCGTCGTCAACAAACACTCGCTATTACAGAGGAAAAACAAAAGAGGGCGCGGGGGGAAGGGGTAATGATTGGTTAAGTGTAATGCTAATCATGCACGTAGGTGACCTTTCATTAACTGTGACCTCATTACCCAGTGAAGGCACTAATTAACCTCTTGATAACCTTAGTCATCTCCTGTTCGAGTACTGCCAATTTGTCATCTCAAGTGTGATGGTTTGTGCCAGACGTACGATGTGTTCCCCTCATTAACATGCGAAGGTTTGTGCCAGACGTACGATGTGTTTACCCTCACTTCTATGCGAAGGTTTGTGCCAGGCGTACGATGTGCGGTCCCTCAATAAGGTGTACAGATGCCTGATGTATTAAGAAATTAGCAAAAATATTTTAATACCCACTGATTTTGGGAATAAACACATGCACAATTAATAAACACATGCACAATTAATAAACACATGCATAATTAATAAACACATGCACAATTATTGAGTGAAACGTCTTGTCACTGGTGGCTTTATCAACCTTGTCAATTGATGTAGCCACTAGTAGCGAAACGTCTCTTTCAGTTTTATTGTGCACATGTCTCTTATTTCCACTGGCGAAACGTTGTATTTGAAAAAGAATAAATAGTTAGAATTGCACCTAACGCCCGGTGTACCACAAACCTCACCTTAGGAGCAAAAATGCTTCCCCGTCTCCCTTAATGGGATTCCAGGTGTTGTCTACGATATCTTATAATCCTGCCTACGAGCAAAAGAAGTCTAACATAAAATATCATAAACTCTGGCAGACGTTTTATATATTGAAAAATGTAGAGTGCTGTCTAGTGTACTATAACCTCCCCAGGCGTAACTCCGATATTTATGGTGGACCTCTCTTGGTGTCTCCTGTGACATTGCAAAATATGTTGCAAGATGGTTTATTGCCCGGGGTATAATACTTTCTTATGCTGGGTGAGATGCTTTTATGTTTCTGGAATACATTAACGAATGAATAACGTTTTTGTAATGTACTGAGTACTGGGCTTGGGTATTTTGATATGCCTCTGGACTATGAAGTAATTCAAACACTCTAGTACGATACTAGTGATTTTAGGGCAATTAATATAACAAATTACTATCCCTTCCCCCAACACACACTAGCAGCAGGCTAGGCTAGCCTTCATTATAAATCTTGCAACCTCCACTATCGCTGGTGATTGATGAAGAGGCTATGTACTGGCTCCATGATTTTCTTCTTAACATGATATGCCTTTAATGTATAAGTTAGGCACAAGAGAGAGAGAGAGAGAGAGAGAGAGAGAGAGAGAGAGAGAAAATGAAGTACTCAGAGGCCTTAATTAATCCAAGTTGGCAAAACCTTTGAGGCTCTTAATAAAACGCAAATGGCCAAAACACAAGAGAAGTTTTTACATAGGGCAACGAGGTAACAGCAGAAGTGAAAATCACGAAAGCTGCAGTTAGGAAAATTGCCAAAAAAATGTATTTCTTGCCATTGTCAGCAGTGAACTGGAAGCTGCTGAGTCTTTACCACAGGTCTTGCTTCAGTCTGTATACAAAGTATGAGGAATGAAACGTTTATGAAATATATTTGAACGGTGTAAGGGGTGTAAGGAGAGAAGGAGTGTGAGGTAATCAGTCCCTCAGCCTGGAATTGATGTGTCCAGTCCATCAGTCTTGAAAGTACAGCATATGGCCGGAGAAGTGGCTTATATACTGTAGTCAGGTGAGTGGAAGCAGGAGGCGGGGTCACAGTGGGACCATCCACTAGTATAACTAGGTCTTCGTCCAAAGGTTGGACAAGTGTTGAAGAATTTCATGTATCAAGATCCCATGATGTTGCAGTGTCTGACAGATGTGGTATAACCCCCACGGGTTTAGCGCTCCCCTATGATCATAATTTTTTTGTATTGGACTGATGAAGCCACTGTGGGGCGAAACGTTTCCTCAATAAAGATTCCCATGTGTTGCATACGTGTCTCAATCTTCAACTCGTCGGTTTTCAAAAGCATATATCAGAGAAGTGTTCGTAACTCCAGTTGTAGCGCCTCTGCAAGAACTCGCATCTAGAGTGATGCTGGGCATAAATTCTTTTGGTGTCACCGGGTGAAAGCCCCGACATAGAAGCAAATCCTCTGCAGCCTCGGAGGAGCAGAGTTTTGAGAAGCACTTCACATTTTTTTTTTTCCCGGATGACACGGGAAAACTCCTTCTTTCTGGCAACCTTACAAAAGCATATCATATACTCAAAGCAGAATTTCAACAAGAAGATACCCTGCTCTCTGTATCATAAATACGGAACACAGAAAGGTATACGGTGTATAGACACAGAAGCTTACAATCTTACAAATGTGGTATTATAAAATACCACAATATAAATAGGAAATAAAATCTAAGCGCTTTCATGTGCTTACACATCTTCAAAGGAATAGGAAGAAGAGGCAAGAGAAGCACATTTTAAATATTAAACCCAGAGGTGAAACCTCACTCAGAGGTGACAACCCCTCACAAACCTGTCCTGCACACACCTAACCTACGCATGCACCAAGACAAATTGCTTGCCTGACAAAGGACACACACTGTATTGTGAAAATTATATTTACCTTAAAGGTTATGAACAATATTCTAGACTAAACAATCCAGATGTGGTAAATCCACATCTCTCAGACTCATGGGACTTCATGCCATCACTGGCAGCGTAGCGGTGTGTTCTCTAGTCGTGGAAAACTGAATCCATTAAAGTTTGTGAATAAAAATAATATTTACCAAATGTCTATCGAGAATTTTCGTGAAACTTAGGTCGAATTTCCATATAAGTTAATTTAGGCCGTAATTATGCTGTACTCTTTTCAAGACTGGTGGACTGATGACATCGACCCCAGGCTGAGGTACTGATTACCTCAAACTCCTCCTGATCTTCACCATTCTTCTTTGTATAGGACTGTTAGGTAAACGGACACAAGCACAACTATAGGACTGATGAAGCCACTGTATGGCGAAACGTTTCCTCAATAACGATACCCAAGTGTTGCATATGTGTCTTGTTTATCGACTTGTCGGTTCTCTGAACCATTTATCTACAAATGGGTATCTTTATTGTCGAAACGTTTCGCCTACACGGTAGGCTTCTTCAGTCAAATACAGAGGATGGGGCAAGTGTGCTCTAAAGTTTCTCAAAGAGCTGGGTGAAAAACTCATCATAGAAACCAAGGACCACAGGGCGACCAGCTTCCTCTTTCAGAGACTCAGTGTTGCGATCCAGAGGGGAAATGCCTGCAGCATTCTGGGCACGCGGCCCACTGCCGGGGAGCTGGACGAAGTATATGACATGTAGCTCTGAGTTGTTATCTATGTTGTTTTACTCCCTATTGTATTCTTGTCAATGTATTTTGTCTTGAAATAAAGTTTATATATATATATATATATATATATATATATATATATATATATATATATATATATATATATACCATGGAAAGGTATTCAGTCAAAGAAGAACTCGGAATATAAAGGATTTAAATTGGTTTAAATTTAATAAATTTAGATTTAAAAGGGATATAGGGAAACATTGGTTTAATAATAGGGTTGAAGATAAGTGGAACAATCTGACAAGTATGGTCATAAGGTTTTAAAAATAGCTTAGAGAATAGGTTGGACAAATATTTCAGTTAGAATGGTTGGAATTGAGAAAACCCTGTTGAGTATAGGCCTGTAGGCTACTCTCTTATTTTCTAACGAGTTATAGAAATGTTAGAAAAGAATTTTCCAGTCTCAGGGAAGCCAGGAGGAAGAATGACATAGATGAGGACGTAGAAGCAAACACCATACACAGTTATAAGGATGGGTACAACAAGGCCTACTATGCAGGAAACATGATGAGCCGGAGTCGTATGAGACTAATAGAAATATAAGAATAGAGGAACATTGTGACAGTACAAATGACCCATATATGGCAGGTCCTCAAAACCATCCATTCCCTCCCCACCCCCCACCTATTTGTCCAACCTATTCTGAAAGCTACACAAGAATTTCCCTAAATACCACAGATGCTAATCAAACCCGATCCTTACTAGACGTGGGACCAGGAGCTGAGACTCGACATCCGTACCCATAAACTGAAAAAGCAAACAGATCCGTACACACACACACACACACACACAGAGTGATCAGGAAGTGGAATAGTTTGGGAAGTGATGTAGTGGAGGCAGGAACCATACATGACTTTAAGATGAGGTATGATAAAGCTCATGGGCGAAGGGAGTGTGACCCAGTAGCGGCAAGTGAAGAGGCGGGACCAGGAGCTATGACTCGACTCCTGCAACCACAGCTAGGTAAGTACACACACACATACAGTCACACACAAAACTGAAATTTCCCTTCTAAAATTCAATGATCACATAAGCCGAGGCTTTCGCGCTGTTGATGGAACGGCTGGAGGCTGATTCAGTACCATGGTGTTTGCCCGGTCCGAAAATGTATGATTTACAAATCCTTTCCCAAACTTTCCAATGAGTATTATTAATGTTAGTGTTTAGCTCGACGATTAAGTGATGACGTTAACATATTGTGTCATATTGTACTAGGGATTGTGGGTATGATATTGTCTAGTAATTTGTCCTTTACAGTGATGTATGCCTTGTGTGTATGTACTCACCTATTGGTGGTTGCAAGGGGTCGAGTCGCAGTTCCTGGCACTTCGTGTGTGTGTGTGTGTGTGTGTGTGTGTGAGTGTGTGTGTGTTTGTACACTCACCTACTTGTGGTTGCAAGGGTCGAGTCGTAGCTCCTGGCCCCTGTGTGTGTAAGTGCCTATTTGTCCATACTTTACTAGGGATCACTAGAGAAGGCAGCGGAATTTGGAGCCCTGGCTGCCTCACTGATCACTAGAGAAGGCAGCGGAGTCTGGAGCCCTGGTTGCCTCACTGATCACTGCTGAGAGCCTTCTTTAATCCCCAAAAGAAAGGGAACAAAGTATTCCTGACTGGAATATTTTGTGACCTTCGTGTAGTAGACTCTTACCTAACAAACCAACGAACCAGGATAAACTGTACTCAGTCAGTACGTGTAAAACAGTATGTAAATTCTCTAATATTCACTGTGGTTTATTTACGCGAGATAAATTAGTTGGTGGAATTGCCAGTGACTGAAATGTTCGTATTTCGCTACAGAAAAAATCAGAGAATATATAGCTGGGTATATAAATATATATATATATATATATATATATATATATATATATATATATATATATATATATATTTATATATATACACTCCTTAGCCGAAGGGGTGGAGCTGCCAGCCACAGGGAGACCCAGAAGACCCGCAAATATGAAGACCTTCCCTCTTGCTATAACTTCATCCCAATAGGGTCGGAGACCCATGGAGCATGGGGCAAGTGTGCTCTAAAGTTTCTCAAGGAGCTGGGTGGAAAACTCATCATAGAAACCAAGGACCACAGGGCGACCAGCTTCCTCTTTCAGAGACTCAGTGTTGCGATCCAGAGGGAAATGCCTGCAGTATTCTGGGCACGCGGCCCACTGCCGGGAGTTGGACGAAGTATTTGACATGTAGCTCTGAGTTGTTATCTATGTTGTTTTACTCCCCATTGTATTTTGTATTTTGTCTTGAAATAAAGTTTGTATAAAAAAAAAAGATGGGGTGGTAGGGAAGTGGAATATTCAAAGGCTTCAGAAAGAAATCTAAATATTCTTCCTTGAAGTCTTTTTTATATATATATATATATATATATATATATATATATATATATATATATATATATATAATATATATATATATATATATATATATATATATATATATATATATATATATATATTATATTAATATATATAGGGAGGTACCACCTCTAGAACTTGCTGGGGACCCTCATCCTCGAGAAGACAATAAACATACCTCAGGGAAAGCTCGAGGTTCTCCCAGAGCTGTTAGAATATTTTCTTCTCCTACCACTCCCTATATATATTGAATGAGTGCTTTATTAATAGACAGAATACATTGATAGAAAACACAAAACATGAATACATTGGTACAATATATCAAAGATTATGAATCTCCTCCAGCTCCTCCGAAGCCGGACGTGAGCCCAGTACACAGCATGCATTTCCCCTCTGGATGGCCACACTGAGGCGCTGGAACATGAAAGTGGCTGCCCTTGGTTCCCTGGTGGTGTCGATGAGTCTGGAACCCAGTTCTTTAAGGAAACGTGTTGCATTTTTTCCCCATGATCCCAAGGTCTCCGATCCCACTGGGACAAATTGATACTGTTGGCTTATGTCCCTGTACTTGCCGATCTTGTACTCCTCCCTGTGGTCAGCAGCTCCTCCCTGTCGCCCGACACTGTGATGGATGTAGGTGTCAGCCAGTTTCGACACAGGTATAGTCCCATGCTAAGAGCTTGCCATTCTTCCAAGGATAGATGGTGATCCCATCGGGGCGGTTTGCTGGGTTGTGGGCATTGTTGGCTGCTAGTGATCGAGGCTCTCTCTCGGCTGGGCATCCAGCTGTAGCAAAGGTTCTCTTTATGATGTCGTTGACTTCATTGTGTCTTGCATGCCAACCCTTGGTTTTGGAACAGTTAAGACCATGTAGACCATATTGGTCGGCTTGTGCATTGCCGCAAATACACGTATATTCCGTGTGAATAGGGGCAGCAAGGCGCAGAGCCACTGCAATACGAAAGGTCTTAGGGTCGAGGCGTGTTCCCATGGGTGAAATGGGAACTGTTTGGATGAAGTCCCTAGAGTGATGTGCACTCACAGCTAGGAGACGGGCAGTCTCTCTGTCTGATGTTACAGCTCTAAGCATATTGGCAAGTATCTTTTCAGTGATGGGGCCGTCCCAGCTTGACTGTTTGTAGGCCAGTTTTTCATTAGGTTTTGGTGTTGGAGCAGCAAGTCTCTCCCATTCAGTGATGGCACTGGTGTAGCTAGGGTCCTGTATTCCTGCTGAATCACTGAGGTTGTCTGGAAGAATTTGTTTTATCAGCTCATTTGATGCTATGGAAGAGGATATGAAAGCTGGTAGGGCAATCTGGGAGGATTTGCGTACTCCCAGCCCCCCAAGCCTGACTGGAAGTGAGGCTTGCAACCACTGTCCATCTTCGAGGGAAAGATTCAATACACTCTCTAGCATGGTCTTAAGGAGAGAGTAATATTCCTTGAGTTTCGGGCTGCTAAAGGCTGGGGAGCATCTCAGGAAGTATGTAAGTTTTGGGATTGACAGGCACCTGGTGAGTAGGTAGAAGGCATCATGTGTATCGATGTCTTTCATCCTACCTTCCATCGTCCTGAGGTGTGAGATTTTTTTTTCCAGGACCAGATCGATGGCATTGGGCACAAGAGGATCACCAAGGAGAGTGCTGTTGGCTGGATCAATGGTTCATGCCCCTGGTAAAACAGCCCTAATGTTCTGGATGATCTGTGGATTGGTGGAAACTATTTCACATTTGGTGGGGTTTAAAGATAAGCCCAGGCTCTCTAGCATATCTTTAATTTTCCTGATGTCCCCTAGGAGAGATTCTGTAGTGCCAGCTAGGGTGCCATCATCCAAGAACCAGATATTGAGCTCACTGGACAGCGCTTCTGTGACTTCCTTGATGACCAGACAGAATAGAAAGGGGGCGAGAGGGTCCCCCTGTTGCACACCCTCACACGAGTCAATTTCATGGTCCCCAAACAATAGTTTAGAAGCCACACTATAACATGATTCTATGAAGGGATAGTGGGAAGGAAAGTGCCTAGAAACTGCTTATATATATACAGTATACAATATAGGTATACAGTATACATATACAGTACAGAGAAGATGAAGAATTAGACACATGTGCAACATCTGGGTATTTTTATTTGTAGATGTTTCGCCATCCAAGATGTTTCGCCATTCAGGGATATAATGGGAAGACTGTATGACTATATACAAAAGACCAAGTACTTAGTCCCTCAGTAGTCTTCAAGACTACGGTGCTCTTGGTGCTCTTCACCGTAGTCTGAGGGACTGATTACCTCGTCTTTGTATATAGTTCTACAGTCTTTCCATTATGTCCTTGAATTTGTATTGATAAAGCCACTGGATGGCGAAACGTCTAAAAATAAAGTTACCCAGAAGAGAGACAGGAGGAGGAGGAGGAGGAGGAGGAGAAGAAGGAGAAGGAAGAGAAGGAAAAGGAGAAGGAGGAGAAGGAGAAGAAGACTTCTTCTTCTGAGTGGAAAACAAGAAAAACTCCGGCATTTTCCATTCAAAATTCACAACAGCTAAAACTGCTGCACAAGCCGAAGGAGGGAGTGAAGGAGGGAAGGAGGGAGTGAAGGAGGGAAGGAGGGAGTGAACGAGGGAGTGAAGGAGGGAGTGAAAGAGTAAAGGAAGGAATGAAAGAATACACTTTTTAGCTCAGCGACCCTTTTTTTTCTATTTTGTGTTAGTGTGGCCACAACTAGTGGTGAGCGTGAGGCTGGTGTGAGAGGGGGAGTGTGGCCACAACTAGTGGTGAGCGTGAGGCTGGTGTGAGAGCGGGAGTGTGGCCACTAGTGGTGAGCGTGAGGCTGGTGTGAGAGTGGGAGTGTGGCCACAACTAGTGGTGAGCGTGAGGCTGGTGTGAGAGCTGGAGTGTGGCCAGAACTAGTGGTGAGCGTGAGGCTGGTGTGAGAGTGGGAGTGTGGCCACAACTACTGGTGAGCGTGAGACTGGTGTGAGAGCTGGAGTGTGGCCACAACTACTGGTGTGCGTGAGGCTGGTGTGAAAGCGGGAGTGTGGCCACAACTAGTGGTGAGCGTGAGACTGGTGTGAGAGCGGTAGTGTGGCCACAACTTGAGAGTGGGAGTGTGGCCACAACTTGAGCATGCACGACACGCACCAGTCCAGTGATTTGACTCATCTTCCACAGGAAATCGGATTTCTAGAGACGACGGGCGAAAATAGTGGGAGTGGGGGGAGGGGGAAGAGGTCGAGTAGGAGGAGGGGGGGGAAGAGGTCGAGAAGGAGGAGGGGAGGATGTGCTTATTCACCGAGCTGGTTTGGAGGAAGTAGAGCTCTAGCTCTACTGTTAATCTACTGTTAAGTAGATTCGTATGACGCACGTTGTATCTATAGTGGCGAAATGTTATTCAGGAGCTGAACACACACCAAGACTGAGGGACTGACCACCTGAAACTTACTCTTCTCTAGGTTGAGGGACTGACCACCTCGCACTTACTTCTCCTCCAAGTTGAGGGACTGACCACCTCACACTTACTTCTCCTCCAGGTTGAGGGACTAACCACCTCACACTTACTTCTCCTCCAGGTTGAGGGACTAACCACCTCACACTTACTTCTCCTCCAGGCTGAGGGACTGACCATCTCAGACTTATTTTTCTAGGCTGAGGGACTGACTATTTCAAAACTTATTTGTCTAGGTTGAGGGACTGACCACCTCAAACCAACTTTTTCTTTAGGCTTAGGGACTGATCATCTCATAACTACATCACGACTTATTCTGTCTCCTTTGTGATTCGACTGAAGAAGCCTTGTGAGCGGGCGAAACGTTTCACCAATGACGATACCAAACTGTTAAATCGTTTTTCTGTTTCCACTCATTTAAAATCCCAACCTTATATTCGGTGTTCTACTGCCCCTCAGGATGCCACCAATGCCAGGAACCTAGCACAACAGGAACCTAGCACAACAGGAACCTAGCACAACAGGAACCTAGCACAACAGGAACCTAGCACAACAGGAACCTAACACAACAGGAACCTAGCACAACAGGCACCTAGCACAACAGGCATCTGTATCCTGTTAGGTGAACAGGGGAAAACAGGTGTAAGGAGACTTACACATGTGCCTCCACACGAACAGGCATGAACCCAGCTTCTTCGGATGTAAACAAAAAAATCAAATCACGGAACAGGGGAAGGGGGTTTAAATCCATGGCAAGTGACTCCCAAAACTCACAGGCCAGTGCGTTAACTACTCGACTGAGCTACACATCAAGACCACCACAGTCCTGGTCATCAAGATCACCACAGTCCTGGTCATCAAGATCACCACAGTCCTGGTCATCAAGACCACCACAGACTTGGTCTTCAAGACCGCCACAGACCTGGTCCTCAAGACCGCCACTGACCTGGTCCTCAAGACCACCACAGACCTGGGCCTCAAGACCACCACAGACCTGGGCCTCAAGATCACCACAGACCAGGTCCTCAAGACTGCCACAGACCTGGTCCTCAAGACCGCCACTGACCTGGTCCTCAAGACCACCACATACCTGGGCCTCAAGACCACCACAGACCTGGGCCTCAAGATCACCACAGACCAGGTCCTCAAGACTGCCACAGACCTGGTCCTCAAGACAGCCAATGACCTGGTCCTCAAGACCACCACAGACCTTGGCCTCAAGACCACCACAGACCTGGGCCTCAAGATCACCACAGACCAGGTCCTCAACAGCTAGAGCTCAACACCCAGGCAAAACTTATTTAATATTTGTAATAAAGAAATTCACATTCACACACTTAGCTCCACTAAGCCTTTTGGTGGATCAGTCTGATCGACCAGGCTGTTACTGCTGGTCACACGCAGTCCAACCTACGACCCACAACCTGGCTGATCAGGAATAACTTGAGGAATATGTCATTCCAGGACAAACGGACCAAGACTTTACCATTTTATTGCTAAGCATAGATAAAATGTAAATTGTTTCCGATATGGTAATGTGGCTTTAGTCCTCCAATACTGTAGTTGGTGTGAGACACAGGCTGCGGCGGAGCCCCAAGACTTAGCAGTGTCGTGGAAATAATGCCACACTTTATCGCAAATCGAGACTCGAGAGTTTCCAAGTGTCGAAGATTGAATTTCTGCGCTGAATACAAAGAATCGGGCTTAGTTACTGTTTGTAATAATGATGATGCTGTTGTTGGTGGTGTTGGATGAGGATGTGGTAATGCAGCTGATGCTGTTGTTGGTGTTGGGTGAGGACGTGGCAGATGATGCTGTTGTTGGTGGTGTTGGGTGAGGACGTGGTAATGCAGCTGATGCTGTTGTTGGTGTTGTTTTAATTATATGTGACATATGTGGACATGGAAAAAAAACTTTCTACAGGGAGGGAAGAAGAAAAAAGGTGGTGTGTTTCGTGGCAGATACTACAACACAGGAGACATTGCTGTGGCTGAACTGTGATGTAATAGGGTACGGTCTCCTCTGGGACGGTGGTCATTGCAGGGTTCACTCAACCTGGGGCACAACCTGCTGGTGCCCTCAAGTGAGACATCGTCAGTAGTCGGCAACTGGGCAGGACTTCTGGCAAGCGACTCAGGAACTGGTACTGTCGCTGCGGCTGTTACTGCTGAGAGCTGAGAGTGGAGTGAGTTGTGACAGGGACGACTTGGTGAAACATCTGGGAGTCGTAACATCATACACCTTACTGGAGTGAGCAGGCTAGCAGTCAGAGTGACATCTTTGTGCAGCTCACTGAAGCTGTGACACGAGGCTGACACAGCACAGCGCCTGCCAACAGGGCTAACTGACACAGCACAGCGCCTGCCAACAGGGCTAATGGCTAACTGCGGCTTGACGAGTGTCATTCTAAAGCCAAGTGTCATTCTCTCGACAGTTGGAGTTACAGCAGAGGTTGGTCTAAGCAGGTTGGTCTAAGCATCCTCAGACTGATTCTCTACACATAACTGCACTTTGACGGTCTAGGAGGTGAAGTGGAATGGGTCTCGATGGGAATTGTAGCAGGTACGATTCAGCAGGGCATTATGAGTGGCGAACATAAAGAGCTTTCTGTACAAGGGGCTCAGAAACTCGTAGCGTCACGAGGTGCTACACAGGTCTGGGCACAGAACATACTGTGGTCCACACACAGCTGTGCTCAAGACCACACAGGACACACAGAAAACTGCACACCTACTGCACATGCGGCTACAACATGGCTTACTAGCAAATGATGCTTTTCTGTGCAAAAATCGACACTAAGCCATACACGAACATGTGAGAACACTGACTGAGAGGAATTAACTCATGACATATATCTTCTCAAACTTCTCCACAATACTTAAACAATTGCTTACTCTGAACTATAACACGTGACATCATGTGGTGATGTCAGGCATGACGATGTGAGGTGATGTCATAGGGTGACATAATGAGGTGACTTCAGCAGACCTTGCAAGGTGACATCCTGGAGTGACGTCGTGAAAATTGTCATGGGGTGACATTGTGAGGTGACGTCAGGCAGCATCGTGGGTGACGCCGTGAGCATGGTGACGTCAATGGTTGATGTGGGCAGCAGACCACAGCATGGCTTGGGAGGTCTGGCTTGTAACCCAAGTGGCTTCATCCACACCCCCGTGGCTTGCTCCACGTGGCTTCGTGATCCACATGGCTTCGAGTGACCTCGGGCACTTGGATACACAGCTCTGGGAAATTTACACTGAATTCACAGAAATACACAGCAGAGAGGGAGTGAGACGGCGAGTGGAGAGAAGTGTGGTGGCGGCGTGAGTGGCGAGCATGGGAGAGACAGGCGAGGAACCCGGCTGCTACCTCCTCTCCCACCCACAAACACTGGGAGAATGCTCACACTGGATGCAGAAATCACCACAAACTCACCTCTGACTTGCTGAATTAGCCGTGCTGAGCTGAAAACAACAGCAGAACATACAGGTGGTGCTGAACACATGGGATGCTGTGGCGTGGAGTCGCCTGGACACCACTTATATTTCTCAAAGAAATTCTTCAAAATTTTGGCCTGGATCCTGGTTGTATTTGTGTCTGGATGCTGAGACTTGCAGACACAACATCAGGATAACTTCTTGAGAGATGGATGCTTCTTGTGTAGGGTGATGAAGTGAAGACAACTTCATTCCCCTTCCTTCCTCTGTCTGGGCAAACACATCTGCTGCGAGGCATCACAGCTGTCACCATTTATAATGAAAGGTTATTTTCGTCGTTCTTGGTAGCAGGAATGAATGATAAGGCTTCAGAGGCTTCTTATTTTATTGAGAGATAGTGGATACACAGGCAGTGTGTTTGTGCCCAGGCCCGGAGGGGCCATGCCCAGCGAGGGGGAGAGGAGTAGGCCTTGTTGACTCTAGGATGCCTGGACGAGAAGTGAGAAAGGAACATGGTGGGGCAGACTCAGGTGCCCAGCCTATGCCACCAGATGTCAGGCCTATGGCCCTGCAAATTATAAATTCAATTGGACAGACAGCATAGGCTGTCTACATAATAACCAAATCATTAAACAAAAACAACAACACGTACATTATATATATATATATATATATATATATATTATATATATATATATAATATATATATATTATATATATATATATATATATATATATATATATATATATATATATATATATATATATATATATATATATATATATGTCGTGCCGATTAGGTAAAACTGGTCAATTAGCAAGAACTCATCTTAAATTAAGTCCTTTCTAAAATTTTCTCTTATACGTTTAAAGATATATTTTTTCAGTTATGTTAATGTAAGAATTTATAATTTTGTACCAAGAGAAACTTTGAAAACCTACCTAACCTTATTACAACAAGCGCAATTTAATTTAGCCTAACCCAACTAAATATATTTTAGATACGTTAACATTAATTTAATAATAAACAAACACAATGAAATATATTTTTTCGTTAGGTTCAGAATGATTTTGGCGAAATTATTGCATACACAAATTTTCACTTGTCTTATATGGCAAGGTGAGCGTTGCTATTTAAGCCAAAATACCAAGTTTTACCTAATCGGCACGACATATATATATATATATATATATATATATATATATATATATATATATATATATATATACATATGTATAACAAGGAGTATAATTGCAGCCTCAGCAGTGTTGTTTATCATAGTGGAAAAGCTAATTTTCCCAGGAGGGAGGGAGAGAAAGTGGGCGGGAACACATTGCCACCAGATATTAACACAAGTGCAGCATCCACCGTATTTATGCTCTTAGTGTCACATATGCCTTAGAATATTCCGGGGGAGAGGAGAGGCGGATTATAGACGTTTCATAATGTTGGAATGCGTGTTGGCAAATTCCTGTTTATCGCCTGGACCTGGCATGCTATATAATATTCTGTTATTGCGCATTCCCAGCCTCTTGAATCGTCTCGGGTTGAATTTCATCCCGTTGCCACGGGAATAATGTAGGAACGCCAGTGAACGCCGCGGCCGACACTGAATATCCTATGATTTATGGCCTGGTCGTCACCATGGGCGGTGGCCAGGGTGAGTGAGAGGGGCTGAGGGACACCTTGGTGGGTGGCTAAGGGCAGCACAACTTGAAAGTTTATGTAGGTACAGGTCCACATAAGTACAACTTATTCATAGTAACATGCGAATAACTAGTGTAATGAGCACTTGTCAGTGCTCAATAATAACCCACAGAGACAGGAACACAGGAGGTTGGTTTATCTCGTATATTTCGATCCCCTTCTGGGATCCTCTTCAGGAGAAGAGGACCCCAGAAGGGAGTCGAAATATACAGATCAATCCTCCTCCTGTGTTTCTGTTTCTACGAGTTATTATTGAGCATAGTAACATGTGTACATTACCTACGGGTAACAAAGAAAAGTCAGTCAAAGTGACGTATTTCCATTGGGATCTTTGTTGGTGCTTGTTCGTCAGGAGACACAGAAATGTTCTGTGACACGTGTGTCTGTCAGATGATGACCCGTTTTATGATCCACCAGCAGGAGGTATGCTAGTACTGGATATCAGTAATTAAACCCACCAGCAGCAGGTATGCTACTACTGGATATCAGTAATTAAACCCACCAGCAGCAGGTATGCTACTACTGGATATCAGTAATTAAACCCACCAGCAGCAGGTATGCTAGTACTGGATATCAGTAATTAAACCCACCAGCAGCAGGTATGCTACTACTGGATATCAGTAATTAAACCCACCAGCAGCAGGTATGCTAGTACTGGATATCAGTAATTAAACCCACCAGCAGCAGGTATGCTAGTCTGGATATCAGTAATTAAACCGCTAGTGTACCCGACCTGGGAATTAGTAATTGAACGAGTAAACTTACCAGTGCTAAATACCGTTGCTTAAGCATCCGCTGGCTTACCGAGGTTAGGTTTCCCATGTTATTCTAAAGCAATATATATATGTATCGTGTTCTAGCAACAGTTGGGACACAACTTATATCTTATTTAAGTCAAACCAAGAGACGTACGTACGTGTGTGTGTGAGTGTGTGTGTGTGTACGTGTACTCACCTAATTGTGGTTGCAGTGGTCGAGTCATACCTCCTGGCCCCGCCTCTTCATTGATTGCTACTAGGTCCTCTCTCTCCCTGCTCCATGAGCTTTATCAAACCTCGTCTTAAAACTATGTATGGTTCCTGCCTCCACTACGTCACCTCCCAGACTATTCAACTTCCTGACAACTCTATGACTAAAGAAATACTTTCTAACATCTCTTTGATTCATCTGAGTCTTCAACTTCCAATTGTTTCTGTGTCTCATCTCCGGAACATCCTGTCTCTGTCAAAAAAATATAATAATTCTTCCGCATGTTCACATACAGAAACCTTGTTACGACTTTTACTTCCTCTAAATGACCAAGTTTGGACATCTTTCCGTCAGCTCGAGGTGAGAAGCAACTCCGAGCGAGGCGCACGGGGTACACCGTCCAAGAACGCCAGTCCGAAGGCCTCACTAAATCATTCAATCGGTAGTAGCGATGGGCGGAGACAAGGATCTCCGGATCGTACAACGACCTACGTCTTCTTGTAGGTTCGCCGGTACGTCCGGCCCGGGTCTTCTCCAACTGGTGACCCGGCCTGTACAACGACCTACGTCGCCTACTCATTCTCAGTGGCAGTCCCACTGCCTACCACCCTGAAGGGTGAACCCTAGCGTCGACAACAGCCACGAAATTCTCTGGGTAAACAGCCACTGAACAAGAAAATAATGCTGCCAACTGACTTGAAACTGCAAATCTTTTTTCTCTCTCTCTGAATTGACGTGTTTATTCCATGTGTTTACATGCTTGATGAAGCGAGAAACTTTTGGGCTTTGATGGTACTGGTCAGACCTTTGGCTATATTACCAGGCCAAGCTGCAGGCTATATTACTATGTGAGGGGTCAGATTACAGGCTGTTTTGTTATGTGAGGGTCAGAGTACAGGCTGTGCTATCATGTGAAGACCAGATTACAGACTATTTCGTCACCTTTAAAGACTATGATATCGTGTGAAGGGTCAGATTACAGGCTATTTTATCATGCAATTATTAGATTACAGTCTATTTCATCATTTGGTGATTAGATTACAGGCTAGATTACAGTGTATGTCATCATGATTAGGTTACAGGCTATTTTCTCAGACTGAATGCCATATTATACAAGTTAATACTGATCAGGCTTCAGTCTATATTATCATATACCAATGGTCAGATAACAGGCTATATTATAATGTGACTTTCAAACTATAGGACATATAACTATGTAATTATATCAGACTTAAGTATATTATTATGTAATGATGTTCAGACTGCAGGCTATATCACATAATACTTCTACAGTCTAAATTATCACATGCTGATTATACTAAAGGGTATATTATATCATGAATAATTATAATACAGGTTATTTTATCACAAGACTATATCACATGATTTTATATCACAGCTTATATTATCACATGATTTTATATCACAGCTTATATTATCACATGATTTTATATCACAGCTTATATTATCACATGATTTTATATCACAGCTTATATTATCACATGATTTTATATCACAGCTTATATTATCACATGATTTTATATCACAGCTTATATTATCACATGATTTTATATCACAGCTTATATTATCACATGATTATACTGAACACCATATCATCAGAGGATAGCTATACTGTAGATTATATTATCACATGATGATTACATGACTAGTTTTATTACCACAAGGTTATATTACATGCCATATAATTACCCGGTTATTCACGGGTTTGGTGTCCCATTGAGGAGAGGGGATCTTGAAGCTACGTAATGCCCCTCTCTTCCCTCTCCAGGGAAAATAATTGCCTTCCAGTTCCCCAGGCCCTGTGTGACCCCTACGGATTTAACGCTTTCCCGTGAATGTAAAAATAATAATAATAATAATAATAATAATAATAATAGTTATAACAATTATAAAAATAATAACCCCAACATAGAAAGAAACATATGTCGACGTTTCGCTCCTAATTAGACCATTATCCAATCACTAGTTAATGGTCCAAGTCGGATCGAAACGTCGTCTAAAACTTCTCTCTCCAATGTCCGAGTTATTTGTGTATTGTTCCAGTAACGGTATTGTGCCTTTTTTAAGTCTTTAATAAAAATAATAATAGAGATATAATTAATTTTCGGGGTATTTACGGAAATATGGTCAGGTCACGAGAAGCTGGGTCAGGTCACGACCCTGACTCAGCAGTAGGTACTACTCGTCAGGGGCTGGAGATGGTATACAAATCGACATCTGAATGAGAAACAGAGAGGGTATATACACCGGAGGTTGTGTATATTTCAGTGTATATACACTTGAGAATATACTTAATCCCCTTTTTAGTGTTTAAAAACATCGTTGACTGGTGATGAACAGGTGACTCTCAGCCTTAATGACCCTTGATTCACGAAAGCGTAATGACACGATTGCAAATTACGGTACGGGTGGGGATGGAACTCGCGGCTGGTCATTAACGTTTTTAAACGTAATAAACCGACCAACCAAACAACACAGTTATTGTACTGGGAGTTTTACCGAGGGGCGCCAGTGAGGGAAACATCTCAGTGAATACACCTTTCACCTACATAGAGATGTCAAATGCCGACCTAAGGGAATCCTCGCATCGTAGACTTGCTCGAAGTATGGTAGAAAGAAGCTACGTTTCGCTCTCGAGAGAGCTCTATTTTAGAGCGAAACGTTGTCTATAATATGAAGGTTTGGTCTGCATATAGTGACTCCCCACAAAACATCGACGTAAGATTAGGTACAATACTAAAGTGGTGGTGAGGGTGGTAGTGGTAATGGTGGTGATAGTTGTGATGGTGGTAGAGGTGAAAGTCGTAATGTTTGTAGTTTTTTCCACCAATTTAATTAAGAAGATTACCAGACAGAGTCGATTCCTAAGTCAGTCGATGTAACTCAGCACCAGGCCGGCGAGCTTAATATGTGGAAGGCAGCTGTGTGCAGAAGGCAGGGAGCAAGGAAGCTGTGTGCAGAAGGCAGGGAGCAAGGAAGCTGTGTGCAGAAGGCAGGGAGCAAGGAAGCTGTGTGCAGAAGGCATGGAGCAAGGAAGCTGTGTGCAGAAGGCAGGGAGCAAGGAAGCTGTGTGCAGAAGGCAGGAAGCAAGGCAGTCTGAGTAGAAGGCAGAAAGCAAGGCAATCTGAGCAGAAGGCAGGGAGCAAGGTAGTGTGAGCAGAAGGCAGGAAGCAAGGCAGTGTGGGTAAAGGCAAGAAGCAAGGCAGTGTGGGTAAAGGCAAGAAGCAAGGCAGTGTGGGCAGAAGGAAGGAAGCAAGGCAGTGTGGGCAGAAGGCAGGAAGCAAGGCAGTGTGAACAGAAGGCAGGAAGCAAGGCAGTGTGATCAGAAGGCAGGGAGCAAGGCAGTTTGAGCAGAAGGCAGGGAGCAAGGCAGTGTGAGCAGAAGGCAGGGAGCAAGGCAGTGTGAGCAGAAGGCAGAGAGTAAGGCAGTGTGAGCAGAAGGCAGGGAGCAAGGCAGTGTGAGCAGAAGGCAGAGAGTAAGGCAGTGTGAGCAGAAGGCAGGGAGCAAGGCAGTGTGAGCAGAAGGCAGGGAGCAAGGCAGTGTGAGCAGAAGGCAGGAGCAAGGCAGTGTGAGCAGAAGGCAGGAGCAAGGCAGTGTGAGCAGAAGGCAGGGAGCAAGGCAGTGTGAGCAGAAGGCAGGAAGCAAGGCAGTGTGAGCAGAAGGCAGGGAGCAAGGCAGTGTGAGCAGAAGGCAGGAAGCAAGGCAGTGTGAGCAGAAGGCAGGCAGCAAGGCAGTTGTGGACAGAAAACAGTAAACAAACATACATCTTATATTTCACTTCTAACATTCAGTACAGGCTATCACTGGGACAGACTGTGGTCTTGATACAGACAGGCATCCACTGAGGGACAGACTGTGGTCGTTGATACAGACAGGCATCCACTGAGGGGCAGACTGTGGTCGTTGATACAGACAGGCATCCACTGAGGGACAGACTGTGGTCGTTGATACAGACAGGCATCCACTGAGGGACAGACTGTGGTCGTTGATACAGACAGGCATCCACTGAGGGACAGACTGTGGTCGTTGATACAGACAGGCATCCACTGAGGGACAGACTGTGGTCGTTGATACAGACAGGCATCCACTGAGGGACAGACTGTGGTCGTTGATAAGACAGGCATCCACTGAGGACAGACTGTGGTCGTTGATAAGACAGGCATACACTGAGGACAGACTGTGGTCGTTGATACAGACAGGCATACACTGAGGGACAGACTGTGGTCGTTGATACAGACAGGCATACACTGAGAGACAGACTGTGGTCGTTGATATAGACAGGCATCCACTGAGAGACAGACTGTGGTCGTTGATATAGACAGGCATCCACTGAGAGACAGACTGTGGTCGTTGATAAGACAGCATCACGAGAGACAGACTGTGGTCTGATACAGACAGGCATCCCAAAAAAGATGAGAGAGAGAGTCAAACAACATTTTTGAATATGAAGTCCAGTACAAGAGAATGGGGAGAGAAGAGAGAGAGGAAAAGAGAAGAGAGAGAGAGAAGAGAGAAAAAAGAAGAGAGAAAAGTAATTTCAACAATACGAAAATATATTTTAATATTATATATATATATATATATATATATATATATATATATATATATATATATATATAATCTAATATATATTTATTGATTAGCTAAATTTAATTGCTTAGTTAAAATAAGGCTAGTAATTTAAGGTTCTTTGTTACAAAAATTAGTAATTTTACATTAATGTAAATGAAAAATTATATTTTCAACGTATAAGAGAAAATTTTAGAAAGGACTTAATTTTAAATGAGTTTTTGCTAATTGACCAGTTTTACCTATTCGCCAGGACTATGTAACATTACTAAGCACACACACAGACACACACACACACTACACACACACACACTCACACACATAGTATTTACAGTGGAGACAGGAAGGACTCTGGGAAGACAGAACAGAGGGGGACACCAACAAGGAATATACCAACAAGTGTTGGATGACATACACACAACTGAGGAGGAGGTGAAGAAGCTGCTCAGTGACCTTGATATCTCAAAGGCGTTGGGACCAGACAACATCTCCCCGTGGGTCGTTAAGAGAGGGAGCAGAGATGCTGTGTATGTCACTAACCACAATTTTCAACACATCCCTTGAAACTGGGCAACTACCTGAGGTAAGGAAGACGGCAAATGTAGTCCCCATTTTTAAGAAAAGAGACAGAAACGAGGCACTAAACTATAGACCAGTGTCACTGACGTGTATAGTATGCAAAGTCATGGAGAAGATTATCAGGAGAGTGGTAGAGCACCTGGAACAGAACAAGATTATAAATGACAACCAGCATGGATTCATGGAATTAAAATCCTGTCACAAACCTTCCGGAGTTTTATGACAAGGTAACAGAAGTAAGACACGAGAGAGAGGGGTGGGTTGATTGAATTTTCTTGGACTGCAAGAAGGCTTTTGATACAGCTCCTCACAAGAGATTAGTGCAGAAGCTAGAGGATCAGGCACATATAACAGGTAGGGTACTGCAATGGATCAGAAAATATCTGACAGGGAGGCAGCAACGAGTCATGGTACGTGATGAGCGGGGTCCCACAGGGGTCAGTCCTAGGACCAGTGCTGTTTTTGGTATATGTAAATGACATGACGGAAGGGACAGACTCAGAAGTGTCCCTGTTCGCAGATGATGTGAAGTTAATGAGGAGAATTAAATCAGATGAGGATCAGGCAGGACTACAAAGAGACTTGGACAGGCTGGACATGTGGTCCAGCAACTGGCTACTCTAATTTAACCCCGCTAAATGCAAAGTCATGAAGATCGGGGAAGGGCAAAGAAGACCGCAGACAGTATAGGCTAGGTGGCCAAAGACTGCAAACCTCACTCAAGGAGAAAGATCCTGGGGTGAGTATAATACCGAGCACGTCTCCGGAAGCACATATCAACCAGATAACTGCTGCAGCATATGGGCGCCTGGCAAACCTGAGAATAGCGTTCCGATACCTCAGTAAGGAATCGTTCAAGACACTGTACACCGTGTACGTCAGGCCCATACTGGAGTATGCAGCACCAGTTTGGAACCCACACCTGGTCAAGCACGTCAAGAAATTAGAGAAAGTGCAAAGGTTTGGAACAAGGCTAGTTCCAGAGCTAAGGGGAATGTCCTACGAAGAAAGGTTAAGGGAAATCGGCCTGACGACACTGAAGGACAGGAGGGTCAGGGTAGACATGATAACGACATACAAAATACTACGAGGAATAGATAAGGTGGACAGAGACAGAATGTTCCAGAGATGGGACACAGAAACAAGGGGTCACAATTGGAAGTTGAAGACTCAGATGAGTCAAAGAGATGTTAGGAAGTATTTCTTTAGTCACAGAGTTGTCAGGAAGTGGAATAGTCTGACAAGTGAGGTAGTGGAGGCAAGAACCATACATACTTTAAGACGAGGTATGATAAAGCTCATGGAGCAGGGGGAGAGAGAGGACCTAGTAGCGGTCAGTGAAGAGGCGGGCAAGGAGCCTAGTCTCGACCCCTGCAACCACAAATCGGTGAGTACAAATAGGCGAGTACACCTGACAACAAAATTAGTGCTAAAATAATTAAAAAAATGTATTTTCGGAAATGCAAAAGGTGGCTGGAAAATGAGAAATATTCTGGTGGAAAAAAATTATCCTGGTATGAGCTGTTTGTTGAAAATATATTTAGATTTTTTTTCTCAAAATTGCTGAGGTTGATGGAGGTGAAGATTGCAGGAGCAAGGTTATTACAGGTTAGGGTAGGCAAGCAGGTAGGTAGGGGCAGGTAGATAGGCAAGCAGGTAGGTAGGGGCAAGTAGATAGGCAAGCAGGTAGGTAGGTGCAGGTAGATAGGCTTGCAGGTAGGTAGGGGCAGGTAGATAGGCAAGCAGGTAGGTAGGGGCAGGTAGACAGGCAAGCAGGTAGGTAGGGGCAGGTAGACAGGCAAGCAGGTAGGTAGGGGCAGGTTGTTACGACTTCGATATCGTAACTTAAATAAAAAGTTCCTAGCTTTAAATGGCTGCTCAGTCTGCTGTCTAGGGGCATTTAAATTACACTGAAAAAACACAGCAACTCTCGGGCCAGCATACAATTATATGTTAAACAATATTAATTATTATATAAGGAAGGACATTAAAACTCACCTATACAAAAATATATATACAATAATGAATAACTTATATACACCTAATAACCTACTACAAAAAAACCCACCACACTCCAGTTTAGTGAATTAAAATTAAATTATATCAACAGGGAGGCTCCATGACACCCCCTCCTTCCTTCAGGCTACTTAGTCTAGTTAAAATATTACATACTCTCCAAAACACAGGCCCTTGCACACACTAGGGTTTTACACGTAAACATTAGAGCACGTGAATACAAAATTACTTATATACAAAAAAAAAAACCCTCACCAAACCACCTACTCACACTTACGCCAACCCAGGACGACTTCACCCAGCTCCTGTCCTGGCCACTCTGCCTTGACAAGAATAATACGCGTCTAGTTCCAGTACAAACTCGGAAAATGACATTATGTATGGAGAGGTTTTTATAGAATATTTTACTGCAGCACACTGCGTAACACAGGTAGATAGGCAAGCAGGTAGGTAGGGGCAGGTAGACAGACAAGCAGGTAGGCACGGGCAGGTAGATGAGAAAGCAGGTAGGTAGGGGCAGGTAGGTAGGGCAGGGAGAGAGATAAGTGAAGGTAGGAAAGAATAAGACGCTTACCTGCGGGGTCCATAAATAACAAAAAAGGCACAATACCGTGACTGGAACAATACACACACAACCCGCACATAGAAGAGAGGAGATTACCACGACATTTCGTGTGACTTTGTAAATGGTCCAAGTGGGACCGAAACGTCGTCGTAAGCTCCTCTCTTCTATGTGTGGGTTGTGTGTAGTGTTCCAGTCAAGGTAGGAAAGTAGGGAGGCAGGTGTAGATAGGGAGGTAGGGAAGCAGGTAGGTAAGGCAGGTGCATGTAAGTAGGTAGGTGCAGGAAGGTACAGGTTCATATTCATCTGAAGATAGGCAGTTAGGTGAAGGCAAGCAGGCAGGCAGGCAGGCAGGTGAAGGCAGGCCGGCTGGCAGACAGGAAGGCAGACATGTATATATTCCTTACCCCCCCAAACGTGAACATAATTCAGTCTCCTTTTTCCCTTTCCCTCTGTTTTTCTTGTCTCTCCATTTCTCTGCTCTGTCTTACTCTCCATCTCTCTCTTTTTTCCTATCACCCTTTTCTTGTCCTCCGTACTTTTTCCTCGACCCCCCTCTTCCCAACTTCCTTTACTCCCTCTTTCTTCTTCTCTTCTCTCGTCCAAGAGGATCTTCCAGGAATCGACGTGTCCCACAGAGTAAAAACACACCCTTCCTGATTTTAACTTTCGTCTGCGCGATTCCAGCCACACATTTGCGATTCCCGTCGCGAATTCCAGTAATTCCAATCGCGAATTTCTGACTTATAATCCTTCTGGGAATTTCCGAGAGACTGTAGTTGAGAAACTCAACTTACCCTAGTGAGATCTTGTCTTGTTGTTAAGTGTTAGGGGAGTAAGTGGTGGTAGCTGTGGGGTGGTGATGGGGGTGATGGTGGGGGTGATGGTGGTGGTGGTGGTGGGGGTTGTGGTTGTGGTGGTGATGGCAGGGGTGGTAGCAGTGGTGCGGTTTACCTGGAGAGGGTTTTGGGGGTCAACGCCTCCGCTGCTCGGTCTGAGACCAGGCCTCGTGGTGGATCAGGGTCTGATCAACCAGGCTGTTATTGCTGGCCGCACGCAAACTGACGTACGAACCAAAGCCCGGCTGGTCAGGTACTGACTTAGGTGCCTGTCCAATGCCTCCTTGAAGACAGCCAGGAGTCTATTGGTAATCCCCCTTATGTATGTTGGGAGGCAGTTGAACAGTCTTGGGCCCAGGAGACTTACTGTGTTGTCTCTCAGTGTTCTCGTGGCACCCCTGCTTTTGATTGGGGGAATGTTGCATCTCCTTCCGAGTCTTGCTTTCATAGGGAGTGATTTACGTGTGCAAGTTTGGTACTAATCCCTCTAGGATTTTCCAAGTGTATATGTATTATCATGTATCTCTCTTGCCTGCGTTCCAGGGAATACAAATCAAGGGCCTTCTACCGTTCCCAGTAATTTGTGTGTGCCGTGAAAGTTCTTTGTACACTCTCCAGGTCAGCAATTTCGCCTGTCTTGAAGGGGGCAGTTAGTGTACAGCAGTATTCCAGCCTAGAGAGAACAAGCGATTTGAAGGTTCTCATTATCCATCCTATCATTTTTCTAGCAGATGCGGTATATACATTGTTGTGGTCTTTGAAGGCGAGATCCACTGACATTATCACTCCCAGGTCCTTCACATTACTTTTTCGTTCTATTGTATGGTTGGAATTTGTCGTATATCCTGAAACAGTCTTAATTTCTTCAAGTTTTCCATATGTGAGTAGTTGAAATTTCTCTTCATTGAACTTCATATTGTTTTGAGTGGCCCATTTCAAGATTTGGTTGATGTCCACTTGGAGTCTTGCGGTGTCTTCGATGGAGGTCACTGTCATGGCAATCCGGGTGTCATCCGCAAAGGAAGACATGGAGTTATGGTTCACATCTCTGTCTATGTCAGATATGAGGATGAGGAATAGAATGGGAGCGAGTACTGTGCCTTGTGGAACAGAGCTTTTCACCGTAGCCGCCTCAGACTTTACTCTGTTCACTATTATTCTTTGTGTTCTATTTGTCAGGAAGTTATAGATCCATCTACCAACTTTTCCTGTTATTCCGTTATCACGCATTTTGTGCTTTTGCAAAGTCTGTGTATACTACATCTGTATTTTGTTTATCCTCAACAGCATCCAGGACCTTGTCAAAGTGGTCCAGGAGCTGGTAAAGGCAGGAGCGACCTGCTCTAAACCCGTGTTGACCTGGGTTGTGTAACTGATGGGTATCTAGGTGGTTGGCGATCTTGCTTCTTAGAACCCTCAAAGATTTTTATGATATGGGATGTTAGTGCTATCGGTCTGTAGTTCTTTGCAATTGCTTTACTGCCACCCTTGTGGAGTGGGGTTATGTCTGTTGTTTTTAGTGTGTGTGGGATGACCCCTGTGTCCATGAGTTCCATGAGTCTGGGCCTGGGGCAGAGTGCATGGGCATGTCATTTATTGCCTTTTCAAAGTCTTGTGGAGTTAGGATAATATCTCCGAGATTTTTGAGATGACCCAATTTTGGGTTTCGTCCATAAAGAATTCACTTGGATTGTCGACCCTTAGTCTGGGCAGCGGCTCGCTGAACACTGAGTCGTATTGGGACTTTAATATCTCACTCATTTCTTGACTGTCGTCTGTGTATGTCCCATCCTGCCTAAGCAGAGGCCCAATACTGGAGGTTGTTTTTCCCAGAGATTTAGCATAAGAGAAGAAGTATTTTTTTTTTATTTCCTTTATGGCTTTTAGTTCTTCCTGCGATTATTGTCTCCTGTAAGATTCCTTCAGCTTAAGTTCGATATTTGCTACTTGCTACTTCTTAGACAATATGTCGTGCCGAATAGGTAAAACTGGTCAATTAGCAAGAACTCGTTTAAAATTTAGTCCTTTCTAAAATTTTCTCTTATACGTTTAGAGATATATAGTTTTTATTTATGGTAATGTAAAAATTAATAATTTTGTACCAAAAGAACCTTAGAAAACTTACCTAACCTTATTATAAGAAGAGCAATTAAGCATAATCCAGATAAATATATTTTAGATAAGTTAAGTTCGGAATGATTTTTGCGAAATTATTGCATGCACAAATTTTCGCTTGTCTTATTCGCCAAGATGAGCATTGCTATTTAAGCCAAAACTGTAAGTTTTACCTATTCGGCACGACACACACACTATATATATATATATATATATATATATATATATATATATATATATATGACATGTAGCCAGGTCGAACCTATGTTGTACTGACCCGTCATTGTGAGCGAGAACCACATGACGCCTTAACCACAGGACTACCCAATCCTGTGGTTTAAGGCGTCATGTGGTTCTCGCTCATAATACGGGCCAGTACAACATGGGTTCGAACCTGGCTACCAGTGTTGTTATTGATCAATACCACTCGTTCGTGGTTACAATAATATATATATAATATATATATATATATATATATATATATATATATATATATATATATATATATAAAAGAGAGAGAGAGAGAGAGAGAGAAATATAATAAAATTATTGATTATTTAGCATGTTTCTTGCATGTCTTCCGACATGTTGTCTGACATGTCTTCTGACAAGTAGCACACTTCAAGATTTCCGCGAGGTTGTTATGAACGTCACTTAAATATTTACCACACCGAGGATAACAGTCAAATAAAGTTAGACAAATTCATAGTGTTATGTACATGGGGAAGAGTGTGTGTGTGTGTGTGTGTGTGTGTCTTACTTCCAGCTCTCTGTTTGCTGCTACTGAGTTCATTCTCTCCTAGCTGCATGAGCTCTATCTTGCCTATTCCTGAAGCTTTGTATGGATTTTGCCTCTAACATTTCGTTCTCAAGGTCGTTCCACTTCCTGACTAATCTAAGGCTAAAGAAGTATTTCCTAACATCCCTGTGACTCATCTTTATTTTCAGCTTCCAGCTGTGACGTCGTGTACCCGAGATCTGAGCCCACCCTGTCTATTCCTCTCGGTATTTGTTCCTTGTGATCATATCTCCTGTCATTTTCTTCTCCAGTCTCTTCAGGTTTAGCTCCTCTAGTTTTTCCTCACAGCTTATATCGCTAAGCTCTGAGACTAGTCTCGTAGCAAATCTTTGCACTTTTCCCATCTTGACATTTGCACTTTTCCCATCTTGACATGGTTTACAAAATACAGGTTTCATACTTGAAGATGGGCCTGACACAGAAATCACTCCCCACGAAAGCAAAATATTAGGCAAACGATGTATCGTAAACCAATGAAAAGCAGAGCGCCGTGAGTACACTATGAGAAAGCACAATAAGTGTCCGATGCCCAAGACTGTTCAACAGCCTCCCATCATACATAAGGGGCATTACCAATAGACCCCTGGCTGCCATCAAAAGGAAACTGGACAAATACTTGAAGACAGAACCCGTTTAGCTGGGCTGTGGTTCGTACATTGAATTTCGTGAGGCCAGCGGTAGCAACCATGTTGATCAGGTCCTGATCCACCAAGAGGCCTGGTCAAGGATCGAACCGCGGGGGCGTTGACCCCCTGAGCGACCTCTAGGTAGACTCCAGGTAGGTAGAGGGTCGTGAATGTCTCCTTGTTAATTCAGGTTAATGGAAGCCACCTTTAAATTAGCAAGTATTGCATTTTCTGCAGCTGTTAAGCACTTGAGGTGTGACTGAAGAGACACTGCTGGAACTGTGTTCACCTTGAGTCCTCTTGTAGCCTTTGTCCCTTAAGTTTGTACTGCGTATGTATTTGTGTGTGTGTGTGTGTGTTTCATTCAAGGAGCAAAACAACCATGGGGAAGTTGAATGATAGTTCTAGGCCTATCGTGTAACAATCAACACATCATCAGGAGCTTGTAATGTTGCAGAAATGAGCAGAACGTGCAGGTAGATCCGATCAAGGGAACGACTCTTCCCCTGAACGGATCTACCTGGACTTCCTACTCATTTCTGCAACATTGCAAGCTCCTGATGATGTATTGATTGAAACACTAAAAGCTTAGAGCTATCATTCAACTTCCCGGTTGTTTGCATATATATATATATATATATATATATATATATATATATATATATATATATATATATATATGCAATGCTCATCTTCGTGCAATGCTCATCTTCGTGCGTCATCAGGAGCTATGCAATGTTGCAAGAGCATCAGAAGTTGGAATGAGAGTAAGGCAGCATAGGGACACCAACTAGTCCTTTCAGAAAATAAATAGTAAAGACTTTATCCTCCGTCCACTAATCGTCAAACAGAATCGCTTATCTCACACCCACTTCCGCTCCTACAACTTAGTGAAAAAATTATATAATCATTAAATAATATTGCCCACCTGCAGTGTTTGGGGAAAGTGAAGTAATTAATGATAAAGGTAATTAATGACTTGCCGTGTGTGCTGTGTCTGGTGGCTGAGTAATGCTGGGATCCCTTATGGCTAAATCTTCTCTTAAAGTAAGCAGTCGAGGTTCAGTCATGCTGACACTAAAGTTAATTTTCTACCCGAGTTCAGTAAAGCGATCTCTCTTTGTAACCGAAGCTGCAGTGTTTTTTGTTGTTTTATACCTGTGATGTACAGTTAGTGTCAGTCGTGTTGACTCTAAGTCTGTGTGTCCAGTTAGTGTTGTTGTTAGCTTATCTTAAACTTCCTGTGTCTCCAGTGTTCGTGTGGTTGTTAGTTACTCTGAACCTTTCTGTGTAGTTGTTAGCTTCTTTGAAGCTGTGTGCTGATATTGTTGTTAGCTTGTCTAATACTTTGTGTGCTGATAGTGAGTTTAGCTTGTCTGAAGCTGTGTGTGTGGGGGGGGGATGGTATTTGTTAGCGCGCTTGAAATTCTCTACTGTACATATGTGATGTTAACTTGCCTGAAGCTGTGTGTGTCTATGTTGTTAACTTGCCTGAAGCTGTGTGTATCTCCGTTGTTAACTTGCCTGAAGCTGTGTGTGTTTGTGTAATTAGTTTGCCTGAAGCTCTACGTATTTGTGCAAGAGTTGCTGTTAGTTCGCATGATCTTACAGTTACTTCAGTGTTGCTAGTTCGCCTGATCTTACAGTTACTTCAGTGTTGCTAGTTCGCCTGATCTCACAGTTACTTCAGTGTTGTTAGGTTTTCTGAAGCTCTGTGATTGTAAGAAAGGTGTTGTTAATTTCCCGTAAAGATTAGTGTGCGTTTACGCTCAATGAAAAACACAAAAGCTGAAATAAATACATCAATGCATTCAAATATACATTCTTGTACACTAGTACGTACAAATTCAAATGCACAAAAAAAAAAAAACACATCCACTCACAAATAAAAATCCGTAGCCCTGAAGTCCAGGGATCTAATCACCGGATCACTCGCACACAAACGTCTACAAACACACGAGGATATGAACACGTACAGCAAAATACCCTTGGGAACACCTACTGTGTATTGTTCCAGTCACTATCTATTTTCAAGAGTGACAATAATATTAAGGATGCAAATGGCTGACATGTTGGAGAGATCTCGTCATGAGTTACCCAGTCAAAATTTAATGAGATATAATATCCTTGGAACATGCGTTAAACCCTAATGAATTTTTCAACTCTGTTCTGTATTCGCTTATGTCCAGGACTTAGAGACGAGCTGAAACACAGGCTAAAATGGCTTTCTCATAATTAAGAATTTAATCTCCTCCCTCGTTAATAACTGGTTCCACACAAACGTCTGATCGTGTTTACCAACAAACTTGAGCAGTTCCAGTAATAGTTAATTACAAGAAATGTTTACCAGAACAATTAAATAAAAGAACAAGCTAATGAAATCAATTATATCTGATATAATTCAGTACACTTACACTGCTGCCTTAACAAATCCCCTTAGATAGGTACAGGGGTTTAAATAATGTATAACTTATACATGACAGGGTAAGCTGTATTTGAAATGCCCTGTGAAAATATAGACCGTACAACTACCTAATTATAGATATACAGAATATACTAGACCACTAAGTCATTTGTCTCAAATAGACGTAAGTAAAGCGAGTGTGTAAGAGAGCTTGGGACTGAGTGTCTATGTACGTGACAACGATTAACCTTTAGTTGCACCTCAATGACAGCAATAAAACTCTACTGGAATGCACGAGGAGATTGCCGTGGAAGGTATAGTCAAAGTTTACAGTATATGTGTGGGACATCACCGTAGTCACTGTGGTATATCACTCTGTTGGTCAACAACTTTTCTTAGGTTTGTTTTAGCACACTAACCCTCTACTCTATCTTCTTATGAAGCATACTGTTTGTGGGTCATCACTCTCTTCTATTGCACTGTTAGTAAAATCTACCACTAATCACTAAGAAGAGACATACGCACATCTTGAGATGTGGCGTCGGAGTCTTGACGCTTCTCGGATCCAGCTCACAAATTCATCACACTTTCCTTTATGAAAAAAACCATACCACGGGTGGGGTTCGAACCCGCGGTCAGAGAGTTTCAAAACTCCAGACCGTCAGAGATGAAAGGTAACTCGTCGTGTGATCTTTATGCTTTCACCTGTATTTAACATTGTGTTGTCACATGTAGTTCACGTTACACCATCACCTGTACTTCACCATACACCATCACGTGTACTTCACCATACACCATCACCTGGGGTTTACAGTACACCATCAGTTGTAGTTAACTTTACACTGTCACTTGTGCACCTTTCAACACCACCTGAGACCTTCAGCTGTAGTTAACTCACACCATTAACATTACACTTGTAGTTAACTAACTTACAATTAACCCTGCAGTGTAAATGGCTTACAGAACGCACTCGTGACTAAGATCCTGCCACTGACTTAGTTCGTCTAAGCCGTTCTTGTATGTTGCTTTTCTGGTGACTAGTAGCATCTAGTGTTCTGCTAAAAGTGACACTTAAGACAGACCACCTAGGGATCAGCCTCACTCAATAACTGAAGATAATGGCTGTAAGGAGCAGCGGTCAGTGTTTAAAGCGACACACTCAGGTTCGACTCCTGACGGAGTCTTCCTTTTCATTTTTCTTCTTTTCACTCGACTGAGACAAATTATGTATATTTTATATTGACCTATTTAAAAAATAAGATGGGAAAGTAGTAAGGGTGACAGAGCACTCGGCAACTGTGAGGAACTTAGGCTTGTTCAGAGAAACACAATGTTATGTAGAATTATAAAATATTTTTTGAGTATGGTGTTTGTATATTGTCTCCTGAGTATTCCAGCCAATGTATATGTTAGAACTGTTACTTAAAGGGTGACAGAAAAGAGAAAATGTATGTAATGAAGAAGTGACCAGGTTTTGAAAGGGAAAGATTGTGTGTGCATCAACATAATTTAGTAAACATTAAATACGGTAAATAAAAGAAGCGAATTGTTGCAAAAGACATTATTTTTGTTGCTACAGTTTCAAATATAGACTGGAGGACCTGGGAGTGATAATGTCAGAGGATATCACCTTCAAAGACCACAACAATGTATCTACCGTATCTTCTAGAAAAAATGATAGTATGGATAATGAGAACCTTCAGAACTAGGGACGCTTGTTCTCTCTAGGCTGGAATACTGCTCTACACTAACTGCCCCTTCAAGGCAGGCGAAATTTCTGACCTGGAGAGTGTACAAAGAACTTTCACGGCACACATAAGTACGATAAAGCACCTAAATTACTGGGAACGGTTGAAGTGCCTTGATTTGTATTCCCTGGAACGCAGGCGAGAAAGACACATGATAATATAGACTTTGAAAATCCTAGAGGAATTAGTACCAAACTTGCACACGAAAATCACTCCCTATGAAACCAAAAGACTGATAGATCAGATAGTGAAGACTTAGAAACCTGGTTCAGAGATGAAGCAGAATGAAGGAGATGACAGGGTTATTGAGCAGTTAATAAGAGGGTGAAAGAGACGACAACAGGGTGAGGGAGTTGACAGCTGATTCAGGGACCTGAGAGCCGAGTGAGGGAGATGAAGATGTTACGTACCTTGATCATGGTGCACTACAAGAGTTGGTCAAATTTATTTTCTAGCCGAAGAGATCAAGAGACTTTTTGTGTGTGAGGGTGAATGTTTGTGATGGTCAAAGTGACTCCAGCACTGTTATAGGTACTGTAACTAAAGTGACTCCAGCACTGTCATAGGTACTGTAACTAAAGTGACTCCAGCACTGTCATAGGTACTGTAACTAAAGTGACTCCAGCACTGTCATAGGTACTGTAACTAAAGTGACTCCAGCACTGTCATAGGTACTGTAACTAAAGTGACTCCAGCACTGTCATAGGTACTGTAACTAAAGTGACTCCAGCACTGTCATAGGTACTGTAACTAAAGTGACTCCAGCACTGTCATAGGTACTGTAACTAAAGTGACTCCAGCACTGTCATAGGTACTGTAACTAAAGTGACTCCAGCACTGTCATAGGTACTGTAACTAAAGTGACTCCAGCACTGTCATAGGTACTGTAACTAAAGTGACTCCAGCACTGTCATAGGTACTGTAACTAAAGTGACTCCAGCACTGTCATAGCTACTGTAACTAAAGTGACTCCAGCACTGTCATAGCTACTGTAACTAAAGTGACTCCAGCACTGTCATAGCTACTGTAACTAAAGTGACTCCAGCACTGTCATAGCTACTGTAACTAAAGTGACTCCAGCACTGTCATAGCTACTGTAACTAAAGTGACTCCAGCACTGTCATAGCTACTGTAACTAAAGTGACTCCAGCACTGTCATAGCTACTGTAACTAAAGTGACTCCAGCACTGTCATAGCTACTGTAACTAAAGTGACTCCAGCACTGTCATAGCTACTGTAACTAAAGTGACTCCAGTACTGTCATAGCTACTGTAACTAAAGTGACTCCAGCACTGTCATAGCTACTGTAACTAAAGTGACTCCAGCACTGTCATAGCTAAGAACATAAGAACATAAGAAAGGAGGAACACTGCAGCAGGCCTGTTGGCCCATACTAGGCAGGTCCTTCACAATCCGTCCCACTAACAGAATATTTGCTCAACCCAATTTTCAATGCTACCCAAGAAATAAGCTTTGACAATTCTACCCACTCATGCGGAGTCCCACTCAAATCAACCCCTCTCACTCATGAATTTATCCAACCTAAATTTGAAACTACCCAAGGTCCTAGCTTCAATAACCCTACTAGGCAGACTGTTCCACTCATCAACTACCCTATTTCCAAACCAATACTTTCCTATATCCTTTCTAAATCTAAACTTATCTAACTTGAATCCATTATTGCGGGTTCTCTCTTGGAGAGATATCCTCAAGACCTTATTTATATCCCCTTTGTTAATACCCATTTTCCACTTGTATACCTCGATCATGTCTCCCCTCATTCTACGTCTTACAAGTGAATGTAATTTTAGGGTCTTCAATCTTTCTTCGTAAGGAAGATTTCTAATGCTATGTATTAATTTAGTCATTCTACGCTGAATGTTTTCTAACAAATTTATGTCCATTCTGTAATATGGAGACCAGAACTGAGCTGCGTAATCTAGGTGAGGCCTTACTAATGATGTATAAAGCTGTAATATAACCTCTGGACTTCTGTTGCTAACACTTTTTGATATAAATCCAGTAATCTATTTGCCTTATTACGTACGCTTAGGCATTGCTGTCTTGGTTTAAGGTTGCTGCTTACCATCACCCCCAAGTCCTTCTCGCAATCTGTATGGCTAAGTTCTACGTTATTTAACTTATAAGTGCTTGGGTTATGGACACTCCGAGCTTCAGAACCTTGCATTTATCTACATTGAACTGCATCTGCCACTTTTCTGACCACGAATTAAGTTTGTCTAAATCTTCCTGAAGTTCTATGACATCTATGTTTGAATCAATTATCCTACCTATCTTCGTGTCGTCGGCGAATTTGCTCATATCACTAGTAATTCCCTCATCAAGGTCATTGATATATATTATAAATAACAATGGGCCTAAGACTGATCCCTGTGGAACACCACTTGTTACAAGTCCCCATTCGGATTTAACCCCATTTATGCACACTCTCTGCTTCCTATTGGTGAGCCATGACTCGATCCATGACAGCACTTTTCCCCCAATGCCATGAGCTGCCACTTTCTTTAACAGTCTCTGGTGCGGTACTCTATCAAAAGCCTTACTAAAATCTAAATAAACAATATCGAATTCTTTATCGTGATCAACAGCCTCAAAAGCTTTACTGAAGAAGGTTAATAAATTAGATAGGCAGGAACGGCCCCTCGTGAATCCATGCTGGGTATCATTAATCAAATTATGGTTATCTAGATGGCTTCTAATAATATCAGCTATAATTGACTCTAGTAATTTGCCTACAATTGAGGTCAGGCTTATTGGGCGTAGTTTGACGGTAGTGACTTGTCCCCTGCTTTAAAAATAGGAATTACATTAGCCATCTTCCACATATCAGACACTACACCTGTTTGAAGAGATAAATTAAAAATGTTAGATATTGGTTCACAGAGTTCCATTTTGCATTCCTTAAGAACCCTTGCAAAAAGCTCATCAGGACCCGGCGATTTATTTTGTTTCAGTCGGTCCAGCTGTTTCATAATCATTTCGCTAGTGACTGTGATATTACATAATTTATCTTCTTCTGGGCCTCTGTAAAAATTAATTACTGGGATATTATTAATGTCTTCCTGTGTGAAAACCGAGAGAAAATAATTATTAAAAATAGAGCACATATCATTCTCCTTGTCAGTAAGATGCCCAAAGTTATTTATAAGGGGACCTATCTTATCCCTAACTTTTGTTCTATAGCTACTGTAACTAAAGTGACTCCAGCACTGTCATAGCTACTGAAACTAAAGTGACTCCAGCACTGTCATAGCTACTGAAACTAAAGTGACTCCAGCACTGTCATAGCTACTGTAACTAAAGTGACTCCAGCACTGTCATAGCTACTGTAACTAAAGTGACTCCAGCACTGTCATAGGTACTGTAACTAAAGTGACTCCAGCACTGTCATAGCTACTGTAACTAAAGTGACTCCAGCACTGTCATAGGTACTGTAACTAAAGTGACTCCAGCACTGTCATAGCTACTGTAACTAAAGTGACTCCAGCACTGTCATAGCTACTGTAACTAAAGTGACTCCAGCACTGTCATAGCTACTGTAACTAAAGTGACTCCAGCACTGTCATAGCTACTGTAACTAAAGTGACTCCAGCACTGTCATAGCTACTGTAACTAAAGTGACTCCAGCACTGTCATAGGTACTGTAACTAAAGTGACTCCAGCACTGTCATAGCTACTGTAACTAAAGTGACTCCAGCACTGTCATAGCTACTGTAACTAAAGTGACTCCAGCACTGTCATAGGTACTGTAACTAAAGTGACTCCAGCACTGTCATAGCTACTGTAACTAAAGTGACTCCAGCACTGTCATAGGTACTGTAACTAAAGTGACTCCAGCACTGTCATAGCTACTGTAACTAAAGTGACTCCAGCACTGTCATAGCTACTGTAACTAAAGTGACTCCAGCACTGTCATAGCTACTGTAACTAAAGTGACTCCAGCACTGTCATAGCTACTGTAACTAAAGTGACTCCAGCACTGTCATAGCTACTGTAACTAAAGTGACTCCAGCACTGTCATAGGTACTGTAACTAAAGTGACTCCAGCACTGTCATAGCTACTGTAACTAAAGTGACTCCAGCACTGTCATAGCTACTGTAACTAAAGTGACTCCAGCACTGTCATAGGTACTGTAACTAAAGTGACTCCAGCACTGTCATAGGTACTGTAACTAAAGTGACTCCAGCACTGTCATAGCTACTGTAACTAAAGTGACTCCAGCACTGTCATAGCTACTGTAACTAAAGTGACTCCAGCACTGTCATAGCTACTGTAACTAAAGTGACTCCAGCACTGTCATAGCTACTGTAACTAAAGTGACTCCAGCACTGTCATAGCTACTGTAACTAAAGTGACTCCAGCACTGTCATAGCTACTGTAACAAAGTGACTCCAGCACTGTCATAGCTACTGTAACTAAAGTGACTCCAGCACTGTCATAGCTACTGTAACTAAAGTGACTCCAGCACTGTCATAGCTACTGTAACTAAAGTGACTCCAGCACTGTCATAGCTACTGTAACTAAAGTGACTCCAGCACTGTCATAGGTTCTGTAACTAAAGTGACTCCAGCACTGTCATAGCTACTGTAACTAAAGTGACTCCAGCACTGTCATAGCTACTGTAACTAAAGTGACTTCAGCACTGTCATAGCTACTGTAACTAAAGTGACTCCAGCACTGTCATAGCTACTGTAACTAAAGTGACTCCAGCACTGTCATAGCTACTGTAACTAAAGTGACTCCAGCACTGTCATAGTACTGTAACTAAAGTGACTCAGCACTGTCATAGCTACTGTAACTAAAGTGACTCCAGCACTGTCATAGCTACTGTAACTAAAGTGACTCCAGCACTGTCATAGGTACTGTAACTAAAGTGACTCCAGCACTGTCATAGCTACTGTAACTAAAGTGACTCCAGCACTGTCATAGCTACTGTAACTAAAGTGACTCCAGCACTGTCATAGCTACTGTAACTAAAGTGACTCCAGCACTGTCATAGCTACTGTAACTAAAGTACTCCAGCACTGTCATAGCTACTGTAACTAAAGTGACTCCAGCACTGTCATAGCTACTGTAACTAAAGTGACTCCAGCACTGTCATAGCTACTGTAACTAAAGTGACTCCAGCACTGTCATAGCTACTGTAACTAAAGTAACTCCAGCACTGTCATAGCTACTGTAACTAAAGTAACTCCAGCACTGTCATAGCTACTGTAACTAAAGTAACTCCAGCACTGTCATAGCTACTGTGAACTAAAGTGACTCCAGCACTGTCATAGCTACTGTAACTAAAGTGACTCCAGCACTGTCGTAGCTATGTGTCACACTTCGCCTGTGAAACAGTCTAAGTCAGAACTGTGAGTGACAGTGATGGAAAAGGCAAAGTGTAAGTGTGAAAAGACAAAGTATTATATACCTTAAATATAAAGATAAGTATTTACAAGAGCACTAACAGCCTGCCTGGTCAGAGACCATGCCATAGCCTGCCTAGTAGACACCAGTCCTCCAGCCATTACCGTTTGTTGCTCTAAATGATCCCAAACAGTTTCAGCACAAGAGTATAAACACCGAGACGCGTGTATTTCTCAGTATATATTCTCTGAGACTTGACTTTAATTCCCATTTTGAAGTGTAAAGTATTCTTGACATGATATATACAGGTTACATGCGGCCTTAATTAATGACCCCTCGTGTAGTCGATTGTCTTTAAATCCACTAACACAAATTAATTGGTTTAGTGCTTCATGAAATACAAAACAGCGAAATGCAATACCAGTTTCATATGTGAAGTTAAATGAATACAATGACTGCCTTTAGTTGAACAAGCAATTTGTGGAAGTGAAAGAGAGGTGTGTTAAAAGGTGTGCGAGAAATGCAGGAGAAAACGTATAACGGAAAACAGATGACTGTGAATATTTACACGACACATGAGTATCTTCATTGCAGAAACGTTTCGCCTGGGTAGTAGGCTTCTTCAGTCGAAAAGTATCTCATACGTGAGGACGATAACTGAGAGTAATGGGAAAGGGAGAACCACACCAACGAATACCCTACATAAGCCACTTTCTCAGAGAACCTACACGTTGTCAGAGACCTGCCAAAGAGGTGAAGGATGGAATAAGTAAAAACAATAAATACGAAGATTAAGCAAGAAAATAAGAACACACATAGTAGGGAGTAACATGAAAATACACACATGGTAGGAACCAACATGAAAACACACACATGGTAGGAGCCAACATGAAAACACACACATGAGACTGAGAGATATTAGAAAAAACTTTTCAACGTCAGGAAGAAAAGGAAGAAGATAAATAAGACAAGAGTGGAGACCAGCTCAATGGAGAATAAAAAAAACACGATACTCTGACTGTAACAGAGAAAATAACCCCAATTTCGGAGACAAAACTTTTTACGACGTTTCGGTCTTTCCTTTCATTAGGTTAGAACTGATCATGATCAGAACTGACATAGACGCCATATAGTGTGATATTCGTGAACTGTTTCAATAGGTTGTAGTGGCAAGGCTTAGGCTTGGCTACAAGTACTTCTGGCAGTCTAACAGATACACAGATTATGATCAAACCAAATGCAGAGTATGTGGCCAGCCTTATGGTTGCCATCTTGAGCACTATGTGCTTAATGGAGAAGGGAGGTTGAGCTATAGCTCATGGGCCCTCCTCTTTATCCATTAGCCATAGCTCAACCTCCCTGCAAACTCATCTATATAATCACAGCAGGGTAATTACTCTCTACACACACACACATACACACACACACATCAGCCCCCACACACCCCTCTACCACTCCCAAAAGATTTATTTCGCTTCAGCAAACGTCGCTCCCTTAAATGAACAGGGAAAATATGTTGGGTTAGCGTAATCAATGTATCCCAGGGTGTAATGTGGTTGGTGGTCCTGGTAAGGCCTTTTAATCGAGTTAGCTCAAGTGCTTCCCAGGATTTCGTCCACTTCCTCACTCCCCTTCCTCTTGGGTGAGTCTGTATTATTAGTAGTGGTGGCGGTAGAGGTTTTGCAGCGAGCAGGAGAGGGTGGAGGGAGAGAGGGAAGAGGGACGAGGAAGACAGGGAAGAGAAAAAGAGGGACGAGGAACAGAGGGACGAGGAAGAGAGAGACGAGGAAGAGAGGGACGAGGAACAGAGGGAAGAGGAACAGAGGGACTGGGAAGAGATAGAAGAACCAGAGAGGAACGAGGGAGACAGGTGGGGAAGAAAGGGACAAGGAAGAGAGTGAAGAGGAATAGAGGGAAGTGGAAGAGAGGGACGAGGAAGTCAGGAATGAGCAAGACAGGTGCGAGCAAGAGAGGGGGAACCCTCTTTCTAACAAAATTAGGTACTGCACAAACGCTGTGTACGGCTATCCTATTATATTTGATGGTTACTTGGTGGGAAAACACGCTATGTGCGCTACCCTACACTACATGATAATTACACAGTGAGAATACACGCAATATGCTGTTACCGTAATGTGAGAGACGCATGGATTGAACACCCGCATTGTGCGTATACCATATTCTATGTGGCAGTTTCATTGTGGGAACACACGCAGTGTACAACTACCTGTGGAGTATGGTAGTTATACGGTGGGAATATCCACAGAAGTTCGAGTCTTGGTCAAGGACTAGGCCTCGATACTGGAGGTGTTTCGGGGGCACTGACCCCCGAAACAGCCTCCAGGTAGACTCCAGATAGGTAAACAGTATGTCAATACCCAGTTGTGGATGACAGTTGTGGTGGGAAGACAAGCTGGCTATTTCTTCCTGATATATTCTATTAAGCAAGATGAATGTGTATGTGAAGTAATGAAATGTGTCAGCCTGAGCAGAGATACATGTATTCAGGCAATAATTAACGATGAACATATCGTCAGTTATTGTCGGAGAGGCGAGAAAATGGCATGATGGTGTACACACCTAATTGTACTCACCTAATTGTGGTTGCAGGGGTCGACTCAGCTCCATGAGCTTTATCATACCTCGTCTTAAAGCTATGTATGGTTCCTGACTCCACTACATCATTTGCTAGACTGTTCCACTTCCTGACTACTCTATGGCTGAAGAAATGCTTCCTAACATCCCTTTGACTCATCTGAGTTTTCAGCTTCCAATTGTGTCCCCTTGTTTCTATGTTCCCTCTCTGGAACATCCTGTCACTATCTACCTTGTCGATTCCCCGCAGTATTTTGTATGTCGTTATCATGTCTCCTCTAACCCTTCTGTCCTCCAGTGTTGTTAGTCCTATTTCCCTCAACCTTTCTTCGTAGGACAGTCCCCTGAGCTGTGGAACTAACCTTGTCGCAAACCTTTGCACTTTCTCTAATTTCTTGACGTGCTTGACCAGGTGTGGGTTCCAGACTGGTGCTGCATACTCTAGTATGGGCCTGACGTACACGGTGTACAGTGTCTTGAACGATTCCTTGTTAAGGTAACGGAACGCTAATCTTAGGTTTGCTAGTCGCCCATATGCTGTCGCAGTTATCTGGTTGATGTGTGTTTCCGGAGACGTGCTTGGTGTTATGCTCACCCCAAGGTCTTTCTCCTTTACCAAGGTTTGTGGCCTTTGTCCACCTAGCCTGTACTCTGTCAGCGGTCTTCTTTGCCCTTCTTTGTGTGTGTGTGTGTGTGTGTGTGTGTGTGTGAGAAAGAAATTTTACGGCTCGTGTGTCTTCACTTACCACTTGCAACCTTCTTTTCTCTCCCATCCTCTCTCTCTCTCTCTCTCTCTCTCTCTCTCTCTCTCTCTCTCTCTCTCTCTCTCTCTCTCTCTCTCTCTCTCTCTCTCTCTCTTCACCCCCCCTCCACCCATCTTCTTTATAGCTTCTAATTACTGTCTCCCTTCAGTCTTTGACCTTTCCTTGCTCCCTCTCCTCGAGACTCTAGTGTCCCTCCTCCCCTCTGGGGAGAGGCGAGGGGAGGTCACGGTGACCTTCCTTCCTTCTTTGCTCTCTCCCTTCTCTTTCTTTCACTAACAATCCTGAGACGATTATTCTCAAGTAATGGATCTTCAGTTGTACTTGAACGATATCCTTGGAACTTACTGTGGGTGCGGGAGCCTTAGATGGCTACTCGACGATAGCCTCATTGTGATACAGGAGTCTCTCAGCTCAGACTGACATATTTCACCACTTAGTGAATGAAATTCATCCTGTGTGATGGAGTATGACGGGGAAATTCATCATGTGTGATGGAGTATGACGGGGAAATTCATCCTGTGTGATGGAGTATGACGGGGAAATTCATCCTGTGTGATGGAGTATGACGGGGAAATTCATCCTGTGTGATGGAGTATGACGGGGAAATTCATCCTGTGTGATGGAGTATGACGGGAAATTCATCCTGTTGATGGAGTATGACGGGAAATTCATCCTGTGTGATGGAGTATGACGGGGAAAATTTATCCTGTGTGATGGAGTATGACGGAAATTCATCGTGTATGAGTATGAACGATCTGTCTTGATGGAACCAAGGAAATCTACCATGCCAGGCGCAGCACACTTCTGATGTATTCACTCATGCTATATATATAAAACCTTACATTCTGCTTCACTCTCACTCTTCACTTTCACTTCTCCCCTTCCACAATCTCCCTTCACTCTCACCCCCCAAACCTCTTCGCCCTGACTTTATTCCTTATTCACTCTCACCCTCCAACCTGTTTACTCTCCCCCTTCACCCTATTCACTCTCTTCGTTTACTCTCACTCTTTCCCAGTTCTAGCCACTTCACTCCGCTTTCTTGACTTTCTAATCGTCGTTTCTCTCTTCTGTTATTTGACTCTATCTTCAACTCTCTCCTTCGTCCCCTCTCATCCTTCGGAAATCTGACCACACACACACACACACACACACACACACACACCACAAACTATAAACAACAGGCCAAGTGTCTGTCGACAAGTGCCTTTGACAGCTGGTAACTAACACACAAGATTATCCAGAATAAAAGTGCAAAGGTTTACAACAAGATTAGTTCCAAAGGTAGCTTAGGATATGAGCTATGAGGGGTAACTAGAGGAGTTCCAGATTTCACCATTAAAAAATGTTCCAGATTTCATCAGCATTGCAAAATGTTCCAGATTTTACCAGCAATATTTCAAAATGTTCCAGATTTCACCAACATTATTTCAAAATGTTCCAGATTTCACCAGCATTATTTCAAAATGTTCCAGATTTCACCAGCATTATCTCAAAATGTTCCAGATTTCACCAGTATTATCTCAAAATGTTCCAGATTTCACCAGCATTATCTCAAAATGTTCCAGATTTCACCACCATTATCTCAAAATGTTCCAGATTTCACCAGTATTATTTCAAAATGTTCCTTAATATGTCCCAATCATTGCAAAATGTTTAATTTTTGTCCACATTCATTCAAGACGTTTCCAATTTTGTCCCTATTTTTACGACAGCTTTTCCTGATTTTGTTCTTACTTATAAACGATTTTTCCTGATTTACTTCATATTCATAAAAAAATAATGTTCAAAATAAAAAGATACTTATTAAAATAAAAAAAAAATATTGTTCAAAATGAGATAATACTGTTCAAAAAAAAATAAGTAAAAAAATATTGTTCAAAATAAAAAATATTGCTCAAAATAAAAAAAATATTATTAAAAATAAAAAATATTATTCAAAATAAAAAATATTGTTCAAAAAATAAAAATATTAAAATTAAAAAAATAATTTTAAAAATAAAAAATATTGTTCAAAATAAAAAAATATTGTTCACAATAAAAATATTGTTCAAAATAAAAAAAAATATTCAAAATAAAAATATTGTTCAAAATAAAAATATTAAAAAAAAATATTGTTCAAAATAGAAATACAGTGGACCCCCGAGTTGTAAAAACTTCACTCTGAAGTCTGCTCAAGTGCCATACGAACAATTTACTCCCTTAAGGAAAAATTTACGTAGGTTAGTCTATTCAGACCCAAAATCATTCAGAACTAAATATACTACATAATTGCGATTTCCGGGATTCGTTAACCGAGGTCCACTGTATTGTTCAAAATAAAATATTTTTCAAAAAAAAATATTGCTCAAAGTAAAAATATTGTTCAAAATAAAAAATATTGTTCAAAATAAAAATATTGTTAAAAATAAAAATATTGTTCAAAATAAAAAAATAAAAAAAATATGGCTCAAAGTAAAAATATTGTTCAAAATAAAAAAAAATAAAAATAAAAAATAGTTCAAAATAAATTTGTTTAAAATGAAAAAAAAATATTATTCAAAATAAATTTGTTTAAAATGAAAAATATGTTGTTCAAAATAAAAAAATACTATTCAAAATGTTGACCGCAAATATTAGAAATTACCAAAGAATAATAATAAGAAGAAAATATTACTATTACTATATTATAGCTACGTCCATTTTCAAAAACTGGTTAGAATTGTTACTATTATTCCCAAAAAAAAAAAAAATCCGAACACACGAAAGAAAAACTGGAACCAAAACCATTCTCTTTTTGGAATTTATGGTGAATTCCAAAAATATTTGGTGCCATAAATTAACAAAAAAAAATCCCACGAGATTTGAAACTATTACGCAGGTCGACAGACTAATGTGAATAAATATCGCATATATATATATATATATATATATATATATGTCGTGCCGATTAGGTAAAACTTGCGATTTTGGCTTAAATAGCAACGCTCTTCTTGCCATATAAGACAAGTGAAAATTTGTGTATGCAATAATTTCGCCAAAATCATTCTGAACATAACGAAAAAAATATATTTCATTGTGTTTGTTTATTATTAAATTAATGTTAACGTATCTAAAATATATTTAGTTGGGTTAGGCTAAATTAAATTGCGCTTGTTGTAATAAGGTTAGGTAGGTTTTCAAAGTTTCTCTTGGTACAAAATTATAAATTCTTACATTAACATAAATGAAAAAAATATATATCTTTATATATATATATATATATATATATATATATATATATATATATATATATATATATATATAGTATAAATTTTCAGATAATTCATTTCTAAATTATATGCCATCTATTGTGGCACCACGAGTGATAATATAATAATAATGATAATCATAATAATGTCTACAAGTACATGTACAAGGTATACACATACCATGGCTGACATCAATGACATACTATTTTGTCCCAGGATGCGACCCACACCAGTCAACTAACACTCAGGGACCCATTTCACTGATGGGAAACATGGACAGCAGGTGTCGTAAGGAAACACGTCCTAATATTATCACCCGTACCGGGGATTGACCCCGGACCTCAGTGTGGGAGGCGAGTGCTTTACCAGTCTAGCTCCTGGACATGTGACAGAGGTGTAGCCAGGTAATAACGTCAGGGGACAGTAACCTGGCAGAAAAAAGGTATCATTTTTCGTAGACGGGTAAAGGGAGCTGAAGCCCTTCCCCCAAAAAATTCTATCAGCCCCGTCCCTCCCAAGAACTCCCGAAAAAATAATAATAATAATAATAATAATAATAATAATAATAATAATAGCAACAGCATTAACAGCAACAATAATATTAATTATAATAATTATAATAATTATAGTAATTAATAATAATAATTATAATATAATAATAATAATAATAATATAACAATAATAATAATATAACAATAATAATAATGATAAAATAATAATAATGATAAAATAATAATAATGATAAAATAATAATAATGATAAAATAATAATAATGATAAAATAATAATAATAATAATAATAATAATAATAATAAAATGAAACTAATAACTCTGTTTGAAGACAAGTTCTTAGCCTCCTCGTCCAATCGGATTACCGTCACTAATCTCCTCCTATATATAACTTTTTGACTCCCCCCTCCCCCCCGTGCCACCCCTCATACCAAATAAAACTATTTGAAATTAGTAATACACGTTAATTTTTCCCATAAAACCAAAACGCAATAAAAATAGCGTTACAATACGTACAAATGCTATTTTGCATTCGTAAACAAATTTATAATGCAGTTTTACACTGAGTACTTATGTTATTTTGTATTTAAAATCGAAAACAATAAAAAACACTTGTTTTTCTCTTATTGTACAGTTCAAAAGTCGAAACAGAAAAGTATACCAAGCAGTGATAATGGTGTATGAAGCAAATACAACAGCCTACTTCGTCTAGATTCATTCTAGCAAAAAAGTATTTATTAGCTTATTATAATCTACTGCAAGTGTCGAAAAAAAAAAAATCTTTCAAGGGCGAGCTGAGCTAAGTCAGACAATGTGTCCTCACCCATCAAGGAACACAGAACCTGCTGAGTCCACTAGAGAATCCTTCAGTAACTGCGATGCTTACTGGCTTCCTCAGAGTCCTGCTAGTTTCGTGAGCACCTGTGGAAATTACTAGTGGTTAATTAATTACTTGAGACATTTCGTTACCCGTAACTGCATATTTCCCCCCCCCTGACACGGCTGCAATCCTGGTCCTCTCTAGGACTCCATCCTGGAACTCTCTAGGACTCCATCCTGGTCCTCTCTAGGACTCCATCCTGGTCCTCTAGGACTCCATCCTGGTCCTCTCTAGGACTCCATCCTGGTCCTCTCTAGGACTCCATCCTGGTCCTCTAGGACTCCATCCTGGTCCTCTAGGACTCCATCCTGGTCCTCTCTAGGACTCCATCCATTGTAAAATTGGAATGATCGGCGGAGGCTGAGGACTCTCACTCCCCAGAAATTATATAAATGATTTAGGAAAAAAACAAGTTGATAAATGAGACACTTGTACAACTTTTAGGAATCTTTATTCTGGAAATGTTTCTCCAGCCAGGGGCTTCTTCAGTCCAATACAAAGAACGGTAAAAGATGAGGAGAATTTGAGGGTAATCAGTCCCTCAGACTGAAGTGAATGTGTTCAATTCACCAGTCTTGATAAATTATTATTATTATTATTATCAAATAGAAGCGCTAAACCACAGGGAAAGTCTTGATAAAATCTTGATTCATGGAGTTAAAAAATCGACTCCAAGTTGAGGGACTGATTACCTCAAACTCCTAAATAAATCAAATAAATAATTGTATGGTCAGAGTAAAGTAGATGATAATATAATAGCTTTTATAAGGTTGTGTTAGACGTTATAACCAGCGTTTAGTGTAAGCACAAACCGATGTTATATTCAAGGGGAAGCGCTGTATCCGTATGGGTCGTATAGTTCCTGGGTGAATGGAAGGCAGTCAAATTATATCTAAGGATTAAACCAACAATTTTTTTTCTTTGTGTAGTATACAAAACGTAGTTAAAATTTAATAAAATATTGTTAGGCACAAAGAAAGCAATGTTAGTTTAGATTAGGATAGGTTAAATTTCTTGGATCAAGAGCTCTTCGCAAGCTTCTTAATGGAAGAATTTCCCTCATCTCTACCTTCTATTTTTGTCTTAACTCCTTTCTCCCCTCTATTCTTCTTTTACCTTTCTTATTCCTCATTTTTTCCCCTTTCCCCTTTCTTCTTTTTCTGCCATCTCCCCTCCTTACCTTATTAGAACATTGTCACCTGCGTATCTAAACGCTACGTTTTGTTTTCATCCCTCTTAGTTATTAATAAATTTGTATAATTCCTTGGTAGTCTCTTACAGGCCAGGCCAGGCTGAGTGTGTCTGGCAAACCTCTTCTGCCTCCTAAGAATCTCCTCTCTAAGTTTTTTAAGATCTTTTATTTTTTATTAAAGGTATTTGTTGTATTATAACTAAACCTGAAACTCTTTTTATAGGATTTAGCAGCAATCAGGTACCTTGAAGATATGCCAGGTTAGCCAAAGTGAGCTGAAGGGAGTTTGGATAACTCTTGTGATATAAAAACACAAGAACTTAATACTCTCCCTACTTTCTACTACCACTAGTACTTCTACTACTACTTCCACTACCATTACTTCTTGTTCTTCCTCTCTTGGTCTTGTCCCTGTCCCTTAGCCTATATATATACTGGCTGCCTCACTCTTGTGTTATGTGACTTTGTAAATGGTCCAAGTCGGACCGAAACGTCGTCGTAAGCTCTTCTTTCCTATGTGCGGGTTATTTGTGTATTGTTCCAGTCGGGGTATTGTGGCTTTTTGTTCTCTAAGAATACTGGAGAACTGCAATACTCCTATTAGCTATGTCACTGCTAGTCATGATAGCTCTCCTTCCTAGTTTATTGCTGTCCTGCTGAGGAAGAAGTAGACTGAAGGAAGCCTAAATGCCTCTCCTCCCTCCTCGTCCCCTACAGTATTGTGCCTTTTTTTTTTGTTCTTTTCGTCCCTTACAGGCCTGCTAAGACAGGTGAAGGTCGCTGGGAAAGCTCTCATCTTTCCTCGTCTCCTGCAGGTCAGTTGAGGCAGGTTGAAGGTAGCTTTGAGAGCTCTTCTTCCTCTTCTCCTACAGGCCAGACTAGACAAGCTGAAGGCAGCCAGGAGAGCTCTCCTTCCTAGTCTCCTGCAGGTCAGCTCAGGCAGGTTGATGGAAGCCGGGAGTACGACAACGACCACCAATCTACACATAAATGGCCTTGGATGAACTGGATTACTGGCAAGAAAAAGGCCCGAGAATTGACCAAATTTTGTCGTGGAGGAATTGGGAAGGATGCAGTAAGGGATGTAGGAACTTGTAGTAAGGGATGGGGAACTTGTAGTAAGAGATGGGAGAGGGAAGGAGCAGTGAGGACTTTGGATACGGATGTAGTGCGGAATATGGAAGGATGGGAAGATATTGTGGGACATGGTAGAGGATGAAATATGGTTAATTTTGGCCACTATTGCCATCACCATATACATGGAGGGAGTTTCGGGGGTCAACCCCCCCGCGGCCCAGTCCATGATCAGGCCTCGAAAAACTAAAAAAACAAGTGTATATAAGTGAAATAACAATATAACCAAGAAGACATCGTTTAAGGGCACAATATGAAAGAAAATAATTATTGTCTCAAAAATTATATCGAATTGGTAATAATGGTAGAATTACCGACAAAATATTAGGTAAATAGACACTGATGCAACTAATGTGACACTGTGACATTTTGTGGCAACGTTTCTCTCTCTAGGAGAGCAAAACGTTGCCACAAAGTGTCACATTAGAAGCATCTGTGTCTATTTGTATATCGAATAATCTTCAAATTTTGAGAATTTGATTAGGATTTGGGCACAGAAATGCTCAAATCCTAATAAAATGGCAATTCAAAGCCGGAAGAAAATATAAGTGCCTCTAAACACAGTTATATAAATCATAGATAAGACATTTTTTTCGAAACTAGAGACAGAGTGAATGATAAATCAATAGCAAGAATATTTATACTTTCTGAGGTGTGAGTCCAAATTCCATTCATAGCAAGAATTCTTATACATTCGGAGCTGTGAACCTAAATTCCAATCGGAATTTGTGATTACACTGTTCTGTTTGCATTTCAATATCATATGATTGCATATAATATTTTTTTTACTAACCAACGACTACATGGAACTCGCTCCAGCCGAATTCATTAGTGATAATTGCTGACCTGGTCTTTGTATCAGTTTCCAGAGACCGGCGATTCGATGTGTCCTGGCAACTAACATCCTCCTAACAATCATCCACTCCATCCTTACACTTTCTAAGCATTAACCTTCCTGCAATACTCATCCTAATATTGCAATGCGTATTACATTTAAACAGGTTATTAACAATGGCGAAATTGCAGACCCGGAGAATATACAGAGAACTTTCACTGCAGTATAATAAAGATGCTTTATTATACTGCAAGTATAATAAAGATGCTTTATTATACTGCAAGTATAATAAATCACCTAAATTACTGGGAACAGTTGAAGTTCTCTGTTCTCTATTCCTTGGAACTCAGGGTTTCGGTAACTGCAAAATTTGTTCCATTGGTCTATGCTTTCAATTCCCTCGTCACTGTCGGCTTTGTTGAAAATGCCGACGCATATGCATCAATTGGGTATTTTTATTGTTGAAACATTTCGCCTAAGAAGTGGGCGTCTTCAGTCAAATACGAAGGTAGCGGGTATAGTAGCAAAGAGGTGGTCAGTCCATCAAATACTATTTCTCCAAGGTTAATGGACTGATTACATTATCTTTACTTCTCTACTACACCTCTTACCTCTGTATGTGACTGAAGAAGCCTACTTCTTAGGCGAAACGTTTCAGCAGTAAAGATACAATACTGTTGCACATGTGTTACACTCATCAACTGTCTGTTTCACTGAGTACATAAGAGTCAACAAAACATCTTTGTAACAAACCAGTAATAACTAATCTCTCCTGTTATCTTTGCTTTCCCTAACAAATAAAGAACAAAAAGGTACAATACCGTGACTGGAATACACAAATAACCCGCACATAGGAGAGAGGAGCTTACGGTGACGTTTCGGATCGACTTGGACCATTTACAAAGTCACACTGTGACTTTGTAAATCTTAGAATTTATCAGTCATTTCTTCTCAGCTGAACTGTGGTAAATTATTTGTACCTGTGTCGTGCACCGAGCATTTTTTTAAATAGAACAAACATAAGCAATGGAAATAAGTCATTTTCTCTGACTTTTTTGGGTTATCCTAGGTTCTCTACACATATGCTGCTATGTATGATAATCTAACTGTATTTGTGTATACCTGAATAAACTTACTTACTAAGCATATTCTTGCATGTTATCTTAGCCAGCCTTAGACGCAGTTGTCATTGCTGGCCAGAATGTATGCACCATCATGGTACAGGGTGCCCAAACCACAATGTGCTAGAGGCTGTCTGCTAGTTCAGAATGAGGAAGCGGGATCTAGGTGAGGTTATCTCATATGTAGGTGCAGCCCAGACCCTCAGACCCTCACGTGCCTCAGCCTGGCTAGCACCATACTCGAACTCGTCTTAATGGATGTCCAGTTGCTGTAGCAGTGAGTGTTCTAAGTACTCTCACTTTTTGGTTTAACTGGTTCAAACCCATTGTAAACAGTGGAAATAATTCGTATTTACGTTCTGGTCGTATGAATAAATTCTAAAACAAAACTATCTTTTTGTGTACTTATATTCCTTATCTTTGACTGCTATAATGACTGTGATATAAGCCGGTGTATAACACTGCTGGGTATTGCAAATCTGTTGTATATCAGTGATATTTAGTACCAACAATATGAGGAATAAGACACTTGAGCAATATCTGAGTATCTTTACTTGTAGAAGTTTCGCCTTCCAGTGGCTTCATCAGTACATACACGTACATATGAAAAGTGTAGAAATATATACAACAAGCAATGGAAGATGAGGTAATCAGTCCCTCACCATAGGAGTAGGTGAAGAGCACAGTTATGAAAATAATATCCACAGGTACAACTTTGGTCTAAGTTCCTGTAAGGCATATTTTCTTTTTCCATATACTGCTATTTAATTTCCAAACACTATTTAATTTCCAACCACTATTTAATTTCCAACCACTATTTAATTTCCTACCATACTATGTCCTTAAAACTGGTTTGGCTTAGTCGAGACCGAGTCTCGTTTTAGTGGTTTAGTTGTCCGTTTTTTCTGGTTCGTTAAAAATTTATTCCACATTAACTCTAGGTTGTCTGTATATGACAGTTCAAGAGAGAGAGAGAGAGAGAGAGAGAGAGAGAGAGAGAGAGAGAGAGAGAGAGAACGAGACCGCCGGGTGGCATTCTACAAATTGTCAAGCTCTCCAGAGGTGAAAAATTTAACAAGCTTCGCGAACTGACAATTTCGCCTGACGCAACAATAGACGGCCTCGCCCCACTTCCTTCTTTCTCTTCCTCAGTAGTGTAATTTGTGCCAGATATCGAATGCTGGTCGAGGAATTTTCTTTTCTGCTTTACCATAATGGGGAATCACATGAAAGTGTTCAATGCGTCTTGGTGACTGGGCGTTAAATTTGGTCAACAAACAAGTTAGCCCCTTGCACCATGTTGTGCCATAGCTATGGGTCGTCCTGCACTTCTCCCTCTCTTCTCCCTATCCACTGTACTGCACACTGGTTTAGTTTACTGGGTGTAAAACCTAATAAACCAAGGCTATATATCAGTTGTGCAACACCAGTCAAAATGTAACTGGTGCAGGGAACAAGACGCAAGTTTTACGAGGTGGTTTTCCAGCCCATCCAAAAAACCAGGTACTTCTCAAGCTGCACGTTAGGGATTGCAACCTTAGCTGCTGCAGCTACAGCTATTGCCATGCAAAAAAATAACTACAAGAACTGGTGGCACTGCATCAACTGTAGTAAATAGTGTAGCATCGTCACTTCAGAAGACGTGCATAACCTTTCATAGTATGTGCAGCGGTATTTTTTGTTTAATACCGATAACGAACGAGACTCTGGGTTATAACTAATCGATGGATCTACACCAACTGGTGACCAGTTCGCAGCTTCTTCTTAGGGGGATAAAATACAATTCTAACAGCAAGAGATTGAGCAATAACAAATCTGGGATGACCCTGGTTGTAATGGACCGCACGCGCGTTACAGTATAGACTCTATACTCTTACCCTACGTATATTTTTTTTCTTTCATAAAAAAAAAAAAATCCGAAAATATTTTGAAACTATTTTATTCACAAAACTTTTTTGTGGTTTCCTGCTGACATGGGACTATATTGTTAAAAATATTTCAAAAGTATGCAAGTTTCATATTTCCAAATAGACTTTGGAACACACACACGTAGAATTTTTATTATCCTTTTCGTCAGTTAACCATAAATCTGTTTTTTTTTCACTTTTTAGTAATTACTTACTTCATTGTAAATTATACACACACACACACACTATTATATATATATATATATATATATATATATATATATATATATATATATATATATATATATATGACAGAAAGAAATCTAAATACTCTTCCTTGAAGTCTTTTATCCACTTCTCTGAGGCTATGGGTCCCTCAATTTACACCAGAGGTGGACCCTTTATCTATATATATATATATATATATATATATATATATATATATATATATATATATATATATATATATATATATATATATATATATATACCTACATATATATATCAGGGTGATATGCAGTATGCAGCCTTATTGACCTAATACCCACACATAGTAGGTTGATAGACAGTAACCACCCAGGGAGGTACTACCGTCCTGTGGTAGTAGGCTGGTAGACAGTAACCACCCAGGGAGGTACTACCGTCCTGTGGTAGTAGGTTGGTAGACAGCAACCACCCAGGGAGGTACTACCGTCCTGTGGTAGTAGGCTGGTAGACAGTAACCACCCAGGGAGGTACTACCGTCCTTTGGTAGTAGGTTGGTAGACAGTAACCACCCAGGGAGGTACTACCGTCCTGTGGTAGTAGGTTGGTAGACAGTAACCACCCAGGGAGGTACTACCGTCCTGTGGTAGTAGGTTGGTAGACAGTAACCACCCAGGGAGGTACTACCGTCCTGTGGTAGTAGGTTGGTAGACAGTAACCACCCAGGAGGTACTACCGTCCTGTGGTAGTAGGCTGGTAGACAGCAACCACCCAGGGAGGTACTACCGTCCTTTGGTAGTAGGTTGGTAGACAGTAACCACCCAGGGAGGTACTACCGTCCTGTGGTAGTAGGTTGGTAGACAGCAACCACCCAGGGAGGTACTACCGTCCTGTGGTAGTAGGCTGGTAGACAGCAACCACCCAGGGAGGTACTACCGTCCTTTGGTAGTAGGTTGGTAGACAGCAACCACCCAGGGAGGTACTACCGTCCTGTGGTAGTAGGCTGGTAGACAGCAACCACCCAGGGAGGTACTACCGTCCTTTGGTAGTAGGTTGGTAGACAGTAACCACCCAGGGAGGTACTACCGTCCTGTGGTAGTAGGCTGGTAGACAGCAACCACCCAGGGAGGTACTACCGTCCTGTGGTAGTAGGCTGGTAGACAGTAACCACCCAGGGAGGTACTACCGTCCTGTGGTAGTAGGTTGGTAGACAGTAACCACCCAGGGAGGTACTACCGTCCTGTGATAGTAGGTTGGTAGACAGTAACCACCCAGGGAGGTACTACCGTCCTGTGGTAGTAGGTTGGTAGACAGTAACCACCCAGGGAGGTACTACCGTCCTGTGGTAGTAGGTTGGTAGACAGTAACCACCCAGGGAGGTACTACCGTCCTGTGGTAGTAGGTTGGCAGTCAGCAACCACCCAGGGAGGTACTACCGTCCTGTGGTAGTAGGCTGGTAGACAGCAACCACCCAGGGAGGTACTACCGTCCTTTGGTAGTAGGTTGGTAGACAGTAACCACCCAGGGAGGTACTACCGTCCTGTGGTAGTAGGTTGGTAGACAGCAACCACCCAGGGAGGTACTACCGTCCTGTGGTAGTAGGCTGGTAGACAGCAACCACCCAGGGAGGTACTACCGTCCTGTGGTAGTAGGCTGGTAGACAGCAACCACCCAGGGAGGTACTACCGTCCTGTGGTAGTAGGCTGGTAGACAGCAACCACCCAGGGAGCTACTACCGTCCTGTGGTAGTAGGTTGGTAGACAGCAACCACCCAGGGAGGTACTACGTCCTGTGGTAGTAGGTTGGTAGACAGCTACCACCCAGGAGGTACTACCGTCCTGTGGTAGTAGGCTGGTAGACAGCAACCACCCAGGAGGTACTACCGTCCTGTGGTAGTAGGTGGTAGACAGCAACCACCCAGGGAGGTACTACCGTCCTGTGGTAGTAGGTTGGTAGACAGAACCACCCAGGAGGTACTACCGTCCTGTGGTAGTAGGTGGTAGACAGCAACCACCCAGGAGGTACTACCGTCCTTGGTAGTAGGTTGGTAGACAGCAACCACCCAGGAGGTACTACCGTCCTGTGGTAGTAGGTTGGTAGACAGCAACCACCCAGGGAGGTACTACCGTCCTGTGGTAGTAGGCTGGTAGACAGCAACCACCCAGGAGGTACTACCGTCCTGTGGTAGTAGGCTGGTAGACAGCAACCACCCAGGAGGTACTACCGTCCTGTGGTAGTAGGCTGGTAGACAGCAACCACCAGGGAGGTACTCCGTCCTGTGGTAGTAGGTGGTAGACAGAACCACCCAGGAGGTACTACCGTCCTGTGGTAGTAGGTGGTAGACAGCAACCACCCAGGGAGGTACTACCGTCCTGTGGTAGTAGGTGGTAGACAGCAACCACCCAGGAGGTACTACGTCCTGTGGTAGTAGGCTGGTAGACAGCAACCACCCAGGGAGGTACTACCGTCCTGTGGTAGTAGGCTGGTAGACAGCAACCACCCAGGAGGTACTACCGTCCTGTGGTAGTAGGCTGGTAGACAGCAACCACCCAGGAGGTACTACCGTCCTGTGGTAGTAGGCTGGTAGACAGCAACCACCCAGGAGGTACTACCGTCCTGTGGTAGTAGGCTGGTAGACAGCAACCACCCAGGGAGGTACTACCGTCCTGTGGTAGTAGGCTGGTAGACAGCAACCACCCATGGAGGTACTACCGTCCTGTGGTAGTAGGCTGGTAGACAGCAACCACCCAGGGAGGTACTACCGTCCTGTGGTAGTAGGCTGGTAGACAGCAACCACCCAGGGAGGTACTAACGTCCTGTGGTAGTAGGCTGGTAGACAGCAACCACCCAGGGAGGTACTACCGTCCTGTGGTAGTAGGCTGGTAGACAGCAACCACCCAGGGAGGTACTAACGTCCTGCCAAGTGTGAAACAGAAACCTGTAATTGCTTTACATGATGGTAGGATTGCTGGTGTCTTTTTTCTGCCTCATAAGCACACGGGATGACAGGTACGTCTTGTTACTTCTACTTACACTTAGGTCACAATACACAGGCATGTACACCCATATATATATTTACACTCCCATCTGTCATTACGATTTCTTGAGTCACAGTGCCAACAGTTAATAGCCTTTTACAGTGCCAACAGTTAATAGCCTTTTACAGTGGCAACAGTGAATCTTCATTACAGTGACCATATTAGTGGGTTAATTGTTAACTACACTATGGAGAAGAGTTCAGCTCCATAGTCTGGAAGAAACGTCCCAAATATGAACAATGTACCGAAATGTACATTCCTGCAGGTGCACATATACTGAAGTGTACACCCCTGAAGGTGCACATGTACACGATGTACACCCCTGCAGGTGCATATGCACTGTTGCTGTCGGTGCACAAACGGTTCAGAATATTTATAGTCCCGTTGTGAAAATATTTCCTCAAATTTATATTACATACGTTTCGAAATTTCTGGCATTTGTTCAAAAATAAATAAAAAAAATATCTTGCATGGTAATTTTTTCTGTTTTATTTATTTAGTTTTACTCTGAAATATATATATATTTTTAACATTATTTAATATTTAGTCTTTCTTTTACTGTTGCTTTTATGAGGGGGAAAAACCGTTGAATTTTAAATTCCAGGGAAAACGTCAGTTTGGGTTTGTGCTGCCATCTCTGTGGAATCCGAGCCGCCTATTGGCTGCCGCTCCCGAGGGAACACCAATCAGCTGCCATATGCTGTTTCCTGATTGGCTGGTTATTGTGTTTTGATTTTTTTAAATTTATTGGCGAGTACTGGACCTCGGAGCTCCTGGCTGCCGCTAATGGTCTCCACGATGTCCATAAGTTAAAATGATATATTTTGTAATGTAGTCAATTTGCAGAAGACAAATGTTGGGAGGTTAAGGGATCCAGTATTACAGGTTAAGATATCCCTTAGCACAGGTTAAGGGATCCAGAATCACAGCCTAAGGGATCCAGTAGTTCAGGTTAAGGGATCCATTAGCACAACAACAAAAACAAATAATAATAATAATAATAAATTATAATTATTATTTTTCCATAGGGAAATAGAAAAGAATTCTTCCTCCGTAAGCCATGCGTGTCGTAAGAGGCGAATACAGTGCAGGGAGCAAGGAGCTAGTAATACAGTGCAGGGAGCAAGGGGCAAGTAATACAGTGCAGGGAGCAAGGAGCTAGTAATACAGTGCAAGGAGCAAGGGGCTAGTAATACAGTGCATGGAGTAAGGGGCTAGTAATACAGTGAATGGAGTAAGGGGCTAGTAATACAGTGCAGGGAGCAAGGGGCTAGCAATACAGTGCACGGAGTAAGGGGCTAGTAATACAGTGCATAGAGTAAGGGGATAGTAATACAGTGCAGGGAGCAAGGGGCTAGTAATACAGTGCAGGGAGCAAGGGGCTAGTAATACAGTGCAGTTAGCAAGGGGCTAGCAATACAGTGCAGGGAGCAAGGGGCTAGTAATACAGTGCAGGGAGCAAGGGGCTAGTAATACAGTGCAGGGAGCAAGGGGCTAGCAATACAGTGCAGGGAGCAAGGGGCTAGTAATACAGTGCAGGGAGCAAGGGGCTAGTAATACAGTGCAGGGTGCAAGGGGCTAGTAATACAGTGCAGGGAGCAAGAGGCTAGCAATACAGTGCAGGGTGCAAGGGGCTAGTAATACAGTGCAGGGAGCAAGGGGCTAGTAATACAGTGTAGGGAGCAAGGGGCTAGTAATACAGTGCAGGGAGCAAGGGGCTAGTAATACAGTGCAGGGAGCAAGGGGCTAGTAATACAGTGCAGGGAGCATGGGGCTAGTAATACAGTGCAGGGAGCAAGGGGCTAGTAATACAGTGCAGGGAGCAAGTTGCTAGTAATACAGTGCAGGGAGCAAGGGGCTAGTAATACAGTGCAGGGAGCATGGGGCTAGTAATAAAGTGCAGGGAGCAAGGGGATAGTAATACAGTGCAGGGAGCAAGGGGATAGTAATACAGTGCAGGGAGCAAGGGGCTAGTAATACAGTGCAGGGAGCAAGGGGCTAGTAATATAGTGCAGGGAGCAAGGGGCTAGTAATATAGTGCAGGGAGCAAGGGGCTAGTAATATAGTGCAGGGAGCAAGGGGCTAGTAACCCCTTTCTGTATAAATTACTAAATTTAAAAAGAAAAACTTTCTTTTATTTTTTTAGGTCACCCTGCCTGGGTGGGATACTGTCGGTGTTAAAAAAATATTACTATTATTACTACTACTACTACTGATATATATCAATGATATATATCAATTATATATATCAATGGCTCTCTGGGGACATTAACATTTATAAGTGCAATATTTGCAATAAGTGCAATACGACACAAGGTGTTTAAAATGTCTGGGACACAATTATTTGGATTGATAAATTTTTCATACTATATATTATAGTTCTCGTAATTATGTACTCTTCAGTGCACAACATAACACATACTAACACACACTAATTATTCCACAAGGTAGTTCTCACTGGGAAGGAGGAGAGGGGGGGGGAAGTATATAGCTCAGTATACACACTAACACGATCATTTGTGTTTTGATGACAGAATGCGTCACTCACTCGACTCACGAGTAATTGTTATATTTATTCTTGTGAGTGTAAAGATGAGTGAGTGTGTGTGAGTGAGTGTGTCTGAGTGAGTGTGTCTGAGTGAGTGTGTGTGAGTGAGTGTGTGTGAGTGAGTGTCAGCCCTGGCACCTGACCTGGTTTTGTGGTCACGCGTCTGTTAGTCGCTATCCCCTATTTTCTCTTTCTTATATATATATATATATATATATATATATATATATATATATATATATATATATATATATATATATATATATATATATATATATATATATTTCTTTCAACAAACCGGGCGTCTCCCACCGAAGCAGGTGACCTAAAAAAGAAAAATGATAACGTTTCTTTATACATTTAGTTATTAATACAGGAGAAGAGGTTACTAGTGGCTTGCTCCCGGCGTTTTAGTCGCAATTAATGACACTCATGGCTTACGGAGGAAGGATTCTTTTCCACTTCCCCATGGAGATGAAAGGAAATAAATAAGAACAAAATCTATTAAGAAAATAGGATAAATTGAAGAAGTTTGTGTCACTTGTTTAGTCAGTTCAAATTATTTCCGAAAACTGCAAATAAACGTTGTTTTTTATTTAATAAATTTTATTACTATTTTGAAGTGAGTTCAAATAACATTTTTCACCTCATGTTTTTTTCTGTCTGCTCGTATCTCTATTTAAGTGGATTATGCCTTTTAAGTACCTGATGGGATCCTGTACATGAAGCTGTGTATGGCTTCCATTCCCAGGTTTACACGGCTCTATTACACATAGAGAGGCACAAATACAATATAATCTGATCCTTTATTCACAAAGTCAATAATGGAATCCACTATACTGAATTTGTTTTCCATCGGGTCGGTATTTTATACAATTTCAGTCCACTGTTACATATGTTAAGAAAAAAAATACCACAGTGAAAATAGGAAATAAAATCTGAGCGCTTTCACGTGCTTATACGTATATCCTCTAAAGATGTGTTTAAGCACATGAAAGCGCTCAGATTTTATTTCCACTTTTCACTGATATTTTTTTCATATTTGCAATCGCGCGTTTTATTGTGATTCCTTCCATGTTATGTGAAGGTAAATACTTGTACGTGTCTGTTATTGTAGGATATTATTCTGGGTACCAGCCTGGTATATAAACCTACTGTAAATACCTTTTCTTATGTCATATTGGATCCAACACCCCTTATAATCCATTCTCATTTTCAATCCATCCATTTATTCATTCCTGAATCTTTAATCTTCTTTTCCCATTACTCGTCCTATTCACCTCATCTTCGTCTTTTCAACCCCACTTTTAAGGGTATTGACTCATTGCTTGGTCTTCCTCTGTTCTTAATGGATTATTGACAATTAGATTATACATATCTATATAATAGAAGGTTAGGTAAGGTTCGTCAGGAAGTGTTTCCTGACGCGGGTCTTAGTCAGATGAAGACCCGCCATTGGAGCTTTTGGCCATCTGACCGAGGCCTTCCGCTGGCTTACCCCTCCACCTCTTTAAAAATTTTGGTTTTAGTTATAGCCATCTTTTTTTTATATGATGAACGGCGCACTTCGTCTATACCAGAACAATAGTGGAACTTCATAACTGACCACTACCCATGTGTGTGTGTGTGTACTCACCTAATTGTGGTTGCAGGGGTCGATTCATAGCTCCTGGTCCCGCCTCTTCACTGGTCTCTACTAGGTCCACTCTCTCCCTGCTCCATGAGCTTTATCGTACATTTTCTTAAAGCTATGTATGGATCCTGCCTCCAATACATCACTCTCCAGACTGTTCCACTTCCTGACAACTCTATGACTGAAGAAATACTTCCTAATATCCCTGTGACTCATCTGAGTTTTCAACTTCCAGTTGTGACCCCTTGTGTGTGTGTGTGTGTGTGTGTATGCGCGCGCGCACACGCTACAGGGTGGTCCATATTGAATTTTGGACGTCATATTATTGAGTTTAGAAAGGCAATATGGCACTCAAAATGCAATAAACGTGAGTCATTTTTTCCGGGGAGCAAAGATTTTTGTTTTCTAAAGCGCTTCTCATTAATTATTATTATTATTATTATTACTATTATTATTTTCTGTGCTACTACTATTTCTACTACTATACTATTACTACTATTGCTACAACTACTACTACTATTTCTTCTACAACACTACTACTACTGTTACAACAACTACTACTACTATTACTATTATTATTATTATTATTATTATTATAATAATAAAATTAATAATATAACCACAAATATAATGATGATAAAGATCTACCAGAAAAAAATCTATAACAGGAGATAAGTTCAAAAAAAAATAAAAAAAGTTAATATTGAATTTAGCTGTTCTGTTTTTATGCAAATTTTGTTTAATATTAGATAATTTGTGCAACTGAGACATCAATATTTTGAGCAATTACCCACAATATTCTTAAGACTTTTATTCGGTTGCAAAACCGAAATAATGTCCAACCTACTCCATCCAAATCTAACTTTCAGACATGAATTGCGGGTCTCTAGTTCATAACCTCAGTCCACTATACCAAACGCACGCGATTGGAATAGTGCAGAGTGCGGCATGAATGTAATTAAATATTAGCGTCCAAACGTTGAAGGGAATCTGAAGAGGCGTTTACAATTCGTCATTTGGAAAGTAATATTGGCAAATTGGCTCTCACGCAGCCCAAAATCAATAGAAAAATATTTTTAATTACAATACACAAGTGTTTGGTTTGAAGTCGATCTGAAGAGACATTCTCTAGTTATTACATGGGAAACAATTTATATATTAAAACTGGGAAATTAAAATTTACAAGACTCAAAGTGAGCACCAAGCTTTGTTTTAATAAAGCCCACCAGTGTTAAAAGTTTGATGCCGATCAGAGAAGGCATTCTAAAGTAATTGATCTGATTTCAACATTTCTGATTTTATAAAATTTCAGTAAAATTTAGATTTTGCAGTTAATCATTGTATGTATATATATATATATATATATATATATATATATATATATATATATATATATATATATATATATATATAATAAAAAACTAATAATAATAATAATAATAATAAATACGCACACCTTTCGGTCAGTCTCTGCTATATCTGCATAGAAAATTCTCTATCTTGTATGCTGTTATCATATCTCCCCTGGTTCTAAGATTACAGGTTAAACCTGTCATCTTAGGTGTTCATGAGACAAAAAAAGACACCAACAATCCTACCACTGTTTGAAACGAAGAGGTATTGGATGAAGACTTTTTACATAGGTTTAAGAAGAGGTACGAGGGAGCAGATCCGATAAGCAGAAAATCAAGAGACGGAGCTTGGAGCCGAGGCTTGACATCTGCAACCGCAAATAGGTGAGTACAAATTGGCGAGTACTCTGGCTCACCTCAGCTAGGCTTTCCCAAATAGGTGAGTACAAATTAACGAGTACTCTGGCTCACCTCAGCTAGGCTTTCCCAAATAGGTGAGTACAAATTAACGAGTACTCTGGCTCACCTCAGCTAGGCTTTCCCAAATAGGTGAGTACAAATTAACGAGTACTCTGGCTCACCTCAGCTAGGCTTTCCCAAATAGGTGAGTACAAATTAACGAGTACTCTGGCTCACCTCAGCTAGGCTTTCCCAAATAGGTGAGTACAAATTAACGAGTACTCTGGCTCACCTCAGCTAGGCTTTCCCAAATAGGTGAGTACAAATTAACGAGTACTCTGGCTCACCTCAGCTAGGCTTTCCCAAATTGTTAAGTACACTATCTTTCCCAAATAGGTAAGTACACTAGCTTTCCCAAATAGGTAAGTACACTAGCTTTCCCAAATAGTTAAGTACACTAACTTTCCCAAATAGGTAAGTACACTAGCTTTCCCAAATAGTTAAGTACACTAGCTTTCCCAAATAGTTAAGTACACTAGCTTTCCCAAATAGGTAAGTTCTCTAGCTTTCCCAAATAGGTAAGTACACTAGCTAGGCTATCCACCCCATACGAACAGCAAACTATTACGACAATAGTAGTGTCTTTTGACGATTTTCTTCATTTAAATGTCAGTTGTCAAAATCTAATAAATCAATCTTTGGACGATAGAGATTTTTTTCTTTAACATCCCTCTACCATTCATTTCATCCTCGGGGTTTTCAAAGATTTCTTTGATGTCTTATACACCAGCAGAAAAGTTGAGACCAATAATTGCAAATAATTGATATTCTCCACTACTTTGGGGATGATCTTTATGAAGTGTTCTGCACTGGTGTAATTGAACTCCTCAAATGAGTGCACAGGTGTAATTGCATTGCTCAAGTGATTGCACATGTGTGACTGAACTGCTCAAGTAATTGCAAAGGTGTAAACGAATTGCTCAGGTGATTTTTGCAGGTGTATAAGAGCTGCTCAGGTGGTTGCATGGGTGTAAATGAACTGCTGAAGCTATTGCACAGTTGTAAATGAACAGTTTATGCTGTTGCACGAGTGTAAATGAACAGTTTATGCTGTTGCACGAGTGTAAATGAACAGTTGAAGTTGTTGCACAAGTGTAAATGAACAGTTGAAGTTGTTGCACAAGTGTAAATGAACAGTTGAAGTTGTTGCACAAGTGTAAATGAACAGTTGAAGTTGTTGCACAAGTGTAAATGAACAGTTGAAGTTGTTGCACAAGTGTAAATGAACAGTTGAAGTTGTTGCATAAGTGTAAATGAACAGTTTAAGTTGTTGCACAAGTGTAAATGAACAGTTGAAGTTGTTGGACAAGTGTAAATGAACAGTTGAAGTTGTTGGACAAGTGTAAATGAACAGTTGAAGTTGTTGCACAAGTGTAAATGAACAGTTGAAGTTGTTGCACAAGTGTAAATGAACAGTTGAAGTTGTTGCACAAGTGTAAATGAACAGTTGAAGTTGTTGCACAAGTGTAAATGAACAGTTGAAGTTGTTGTACAAGTGTAAATGAACAGTTGAAGTTGTTGCACAAGTGTAAATGAACAGTTGAAGTTGTTGCACAAGTGTAAATGAACAGTTGAAGTTGTTGCACAAGTGTAAATGAACAGTTGAAGTTGTTGCACAAGTGTAAATGAACAGTTGAAGTTGTTGCACAAGTGTAAATGAACAGTTGAAGTTGTTGCACAAGTGTAAATGAACAGTTGAAGTTGTTGCACAAGTGTAAATGAACAGTTGAAGTTGTTGTACAAGTGTAAATGAACAGTTGAAGTTGTTGCACAAGTGTAAATGAACAGTTGAAGTTGTTGCACAAGTGTAAATGAACAGTTGAAGTTGTTGCACAAGTGTAAATGAACAGTTGAAGTTGTTGCACAAGTGTAAATGAACAGTTGAAGTTGTTGCACAAGTGTAAATGAACAGTTGAAGTTGTTGTACAAGTGTAAATGAACAGTTGAAGTTGTTGCACAAGTGTAAATGAACAGTTGAAGTTGTTGCACAAGTGTAAATGAACAGTTGAAGTTGTTGCACAAGTGTAAATGAACAGTTGAAGTTGTTGCACAAGTGTAAATGAACAGTTGAAGTTGTTGCACAAGTGTAAATGAACAGTTGAAGTTGTTGCACAAGTGTAAATGAACAGTTGAAGTTGTTGCACAAGTGTAAATGAACAGTTGAAGTTGTTGCACAAGTGTAAATGAACAGTTGAAGTTGTTGCACAAGTGTAAATGAACAGTTGAAGTTGTTGCACAAGTGTAAATGAACAGTTGAAGTTGTTGCACAAGTGTAAATGAACAGTTGAAGTTGTTGCACAAGTGTAAATGACCTCCACAATTTGTTTCACAGACTTAGATACACAGGTACTACTCTACTGAACCTTTGTCTGGTGTCTTTGTTAAGATTATTGCCATTGTTATTCACATCTGTTTCTTATTCACATCTGTTTTTTTTTTTTAAATATAGAGATATTGAATTCTATCTCTTTTGCATAAGGGGAGGGAGCGAGATGCTGTCAGGCGTCAAGTTGACTGCATAATACATTTTCGTGTTTGAGTTTTCACTCTAACATGTTCGAGGGGACTAAGAGTGCCAAGGCACAGTAAACATTATGTGGCACTTCGCCTCCCACTTAACATGCACACAAGAACACAAAAAGATGAATAGGTAAAACTTGCGATTTTGGCTTAAATAGCAACGCTCTTCTTGCCGACTAAGGCAAGCGAAAATTTGTATGCAATAATTTCGCAAAAATCCTTCTGAGTATAACGAAAAAAAAATATATTTCATTGTGTTTGATTATTACTAAATTATTGTAAACTTATCTAAAATATATTTAGTTCGATTAAGCTAAATTAAATTGCGCTTGTTATAATAAGGTTAGGTAAGTTTTTAAGGTTCTTTTGGTACAAAATTATTAATTTTTACATTAACATAAATTAAAAAATATATATCTTTAAGCATATAAGAGAATTTTTTTTTGAAATGACTTAATTTTAAATGAGTTCTTACTAAGTGACCAGTTTTACCTATTCGGCACAACATACGTATATATATATATATATATATATATATATATATATATATATATATATATATATATATATATATATATATATATATATATATATATATATATTATATATATATTTATACTTATCCACAGTTATTGTATGTTTTGTGTCGCTACAGCTCTCACAGTTTTTCGTTCAATGCGTTATGCTTCGATGACGTAGATACCGTAGAGGAGCTTATGAAAAATTTTTAAATATAATACTGAAAACTGCTATTGACAATTTTGCGATGTGTTTACATGCGTTCAGCCAGGTACTTTATGTGTGCTCTCAACTACATATGTCTCATGTGTCATTGTGCTGCACTCAGCCATACATGTCTTATGTGTCAGTGTGTTGCACTCAACCACACATCTTATGTGTGCCTGTGTCTCGCACTCCACTCTGTACATACGTTCTATAGGGCTTCTTAATTATCTCCAGAAAGGAATACCTATAATATTTGCTTGAATTTTCATCCTCTGACATTTGTATTCTGTGGAAAAACTTGTGAATCCTCCTTCTAACTGTATATCTTACTTAAACAAGAGGTTCGTATTGTGATTGGGTTGCATATGTAAATTCATTTAGGTACAGGTACACACAAATACCATTATCATAGTTCAATACGTGTAAATTGCCTAGAATAACCCCAAAAGTCTGTTGCATATTTGTAAATTTTATGAGAAAAACAGAGTGGGGTCTTACTCACCCTTGGGGAGCACTTGGAAACTGGAATACCTATACCGGAGTCACTGTACGCAAGTGGAAGGCCTCAGTCAGATGACCAAAAGCTCCAGCTGTGGGTCGTCACATGACTAAGACCCGCGTCAGGTAACATAACTGTGCGCATTTCCTAACTTCCCATAATAATCGTGGTAGTTTTAACTCAAAGCAAACAAGCACAAAATTTTTGAGTTTTGCCTGATTTAATAAATAAACCATTTTGTTTTCATTTTTGGTTGTATCTCAAAATACCTTACGAAATATGTTTGAAATGTAGAATATAGAATACAGGTGACTTACATACAGACATTCCTTAATACAAATTACCAATAAGTTGATCATTTTCCCTATTTTCAATTATAGTGAGAGCTAATTCATATTTAATTATTCATATCTGGCAATAGCTATATTGTACTTTTTTTTTTTAATTTATGTCATGCCCTCTTTCACTTTGAAGAAAAAAATGAATTTAAAAAAAAAAATCAAATTAATAGTTAGATCTTTGCTTTTTTATGAACAGAATTTTTTTTGCAAATATATTATAAAAGTTTCAATATATATATATATATATATATATATATATATATATATATAAAATATATATATATATATATATATATATATATATATATATATATATATAATTACTTATGCACTGGATGTACACACTTAGAGGTGTCAGTTATGCTTTAAAACGAAATATTTTATTGTATATTATATATTATGACAATAAACTACCTTCTTATTTTCATAAGTTTCCTGTTTGTTAAATCACAAAGACGACAGAAACTTTTAAAGGGAAAATTCCATTGAATCTCTTAGGTAAATGGACACAGATGCAACTAATGCAATCTAATGAGCTTTGTCAACGACTTAACAAAAGCTCTTAGAGGGCAAAACGTTGCCACAGTACAATATCACATTAGTTGCATCTGTGTCTATTTACGAAACATTTTGTCGGGAAAGAACAAAAAGGCACAATATAGTGACCGAAACGTCGCCGTGAGTTTCTCTCTCCTACGTGCTGGTTATTTGAGTATTTTGTCGGTAATTCTACCGTTATTTCCACATTGCATCTTTGATGAGTCTTGTACTTTCTTACCTAATTCCGTTTAGCCGTTTATATAATAATTTTTCACTTACACGCCACAACAAATTCGTAAAATTAACCTTTATTCAAGTTTGCGTTAAAGATGTTATTCTCTAGCACATCGTCTCAGCTAGAGATAAAACCGACATGAGTTTTTTAAAGATTGCGCTGTTGTCTTGTAGAAACATCCCTGAAAACCATCAGTCTTTACGCTCCTTTTTCCTCGGGGCCAGGAGCTGAGACTCGACCCCTACAACTACATATAGGTGAGTGCTTGTGTATGTCCAGGTTGTGAGAATTTCTTTTAGCTGAAAACACTAGGAGGAAGTAGGTGCCAACTGTATCCTATGTGCAGGTTATTTATGTATCGTTCCAGTCACTGTATTGTGCCTTTGTGTTCTTTATCTTTAATTTTCGTAGCTTGGCAGTGTTGGGTTCAAGCTCTTGGAGCTTTTGTAGAAGTTAAGCTACAGTTCTCAGCTACAGCAATGATCTGCTTAGATGTGTTTGAAGAGTTTAAGTTCCCGGTTCATAGCCTGACATATTGATTTCAAACTTCCTCTGTGTTTGAGTGTTGACCTCCAGCTTCTGGGCCTGAAGGGTGATAAACTGCGCAAGTTTTATGCCTGCTAAATAGTTATATCTCAAGAATGATTCATCCTATCTATACAAAACTGTAAAAGGAGTTAAAGAGGTCTGGGGTCCCACCTAGTGAACCTGTAGAGATTGTTGAGTTACAGCTCCTGGGTTTCTTGAGTGTATATATATATATATATATATATATATATATATATATATATATATATATATATATATATATATATATATACGCAGTGCTTCTCCTAATTGATTTCAGTTTTTAAGAGTTTTAGAGAGCCTCAAGGATTGAGGATTGAGCTTCAGCTTCTTGTTGAGAGTGTTGAGGAATAGCTATTGGGTCTATCGAGTTTTGGGTTGCAACTGCTTGGCCTCTTGTGGGCTATGAGTAACAGTTTTTGGCCAGCTCGAGGTGTTTGAGGACTGTGATGTAATAGTTTAGATAACCGTCAAGTTGAAGAGAGACACTTTGTGCAACATTTGGGAATCTTTACTGAGGAAACGTTTCGCCAGCTAGTGTCTTCTTCAGTCCAATACAGAGTAAAACAGCGAAAATGAGAAGAAAAAGGAGGTAGTCAGTCCCTCAGCCTGGAGTCAATGTTCAATCTATCAATCTTGATAAACTGAATTAATCGAGGGACTGAGTACTTCATTCTCCTCTTTCACTGTTTTTCTCTGTATTTGACTGAAGAAGCCACCTGGCTGGCGAAACGTTTTTTCAATAAAGATATCCAAATGTTGCACAAGAGTCCCAGTCTTCGATTTTGAGGACGTTGGACTACAGCTCAATAAATTTGATTTATAACACTGAAATTATTGGAACCTCAATTGTACAGCGACCAAGACACATTAATTTTCAGTGTATGAGTGAGGTGAAAATGTTGAATGATGATGAGAGTATTTTCTTTTTTGGGGATTTTCTTTCTTTTTGGGTCACCCTGTCTCGGTGAGAGACGGCCGACGTGTTGAAATTTTTTTTATTGTAGTTAATGAAGGATGGATTTCTGAGTTCACGAAAGCAAGGCTTTATTTGTGGAAATACTCAGGGTGTCATAGCACCGATTAATATAGCAGATACACTCGTGTTTTAGCGAAGATTAATATAGCAGATACACTCGTGTTTTAGCGAAGATTAATATAGCAGATACACTCGTGTTTTAGCGATGATTAATATAACAAATATAGTCGTATCTTAGCCCTGACTGGCACAACAAATATCTTCGTATCTTAGGACTAACTTGTGTAGGAAATAAGTTCGTATCTTAGCACTAACGTAGCAAATATGCTCGTATCTTAGCACTAACGTAGCAAATAAGTCTATCTTAGCACTAACGTAGCAAATAAGTTCGTATCTTAGCACTAACGTAGCAAATAAGTTCGTATCTTAGCACTAACGTAGCAAATAAGCTCGTATCTGCACTAACGTAGTCGATCTAGCCTAACGATCTTAGCAAATACAATTCTCGTATCTTAGCACTAACGTAGCAAATAAGCTCGTATCTTAGCACTAACGTGACCAGAGCATAAGTTCTCGTATCTTAGCCATGATTAGTGTATCTTGTAAGACACAATACATATTTTCGTTGACTGTTTTTGGGACAACTTGATTTGGTTGGATATGACAAATGTGGTGTCATTTGCAAATAGGATGGACCCAGGAGCTAGAGACTCACTCCCACAGATACAGATGGGATAATACTTGTACCAGGACAAAAAAATCGCGACTTTAATAGAAAATTTTAAGGAACGATCAAGGAATCAACGAGGTATTGTCCGGGAGTTGTTAAGTCAGCAAGAGCGGTGGACATGTCCAGAGAGTCAACTCAGTGCCAGATTAAAACTGGTAGTGGTGGTGGTAGTGGTGGAGGTAGTAGTGGTGGTGGTTGAAGTAGTAGTGATGGTGGTGGTGGTAGTAGTGGTGGTGAGGGTGGAGGTAGTAGTGGTGGTGGTGGTGGAGGTGGTGGTAGTGGTAGTGAAGGTGATGTTAGTATGGTGGTGGGGATAGTAGTGTTGGAGGGAGTAGTGATGTTGGAGGTGGTAGTGGTGGTAGTGGTGGTAGAGGGGGGAACACTGTGTTACACATCAAAGCGGTGTCCCCCACCGGGGTTTCCTTTACTCTATGGTTTCGTACGACAAACATCAAATGTTTTTTTGTGTATGTGTTTCATAGCAGAGCTTCTCTCAACACCTGTTGCAACATACGATCCCCCCGCGAGCTTCTCTCAACACCTGTTGCAACACACGACCCCCCCCTCCCCCCGCTCACCCATCCACACACCTACTCAACACACCCTCCTACACTTAAATAATTTCAATGGAAATAAGTCACTGACTTTTTTTTTAGTTATCCTAGGTAATATACAATACGTATAATAATTGTATTTATGTGTACCTGTCCATAAATAAACTTAAATTCTTACTTAATTTTTTTCACGAAAAAAATGGTAAAAATGCAGGAAAGTTTTTTTTTTTTTTTGGTTTATCATGGTGTATGTGTGGGGGGTTTATGTAGGGTGGGTCAGTAACGGGATGAGTGACAGCTCTTGGGCTACTACAAGCTTTATTATAAACCACGAATAATAAGGTTATTTGGTGGTGGATATAGCGAGATTGTGAAACCATAGATATGCCACTGGTCTCTTCTGTTGTTGTTAGTGGTAGTGGAGGGTAATGGTGGTGGTACTGGGTGGTGGTGGTAGGTAATGTTGGTAGTAAAGGATAGTGATTGTAGTGGTAGTGGTGGTACTAGGGGGTAGTGATAGTGGAGTAGTAGTAGTAGTGGTGGTGGTGAGGGTGATGGTAATAGTGGAGGTAATGGAGGGCAATGGTAGTGTTGGAGATGGTAATAGTGGAGGTAATGGAGGGCAGTGGTAGTGTTGGAGGGTAGTGGTATTGTTGGAGGGTAGTGGTAGTGTTGGAGGGTAGTGGTGGTGGTGTTGGAGGGTAGTGGTAGTGGTGGTGTTAGAGGGTAGTGGTAGTGGTGGTGTTGGAGGGTAGTGGTAGTGGTGGTGTTGGAGGGTAGTGGTGGTGGTGGTGTTTGATGGTAGTGGCAGTGGTGGTGTTTGATGGTAGTGGCAGTGGTGGTGTTTGAGGGTAGTGGTGGTGTTGGAGGGTAGTGGTAGTGTTTGAAGGTAGTGGAAGTGGTGGTGTTTGATGGTGGTGGTGGTGTTGGAGGGTAGTGGTGGTGTTGAAGGGTAGTGGTGGTGTTGAAGGGTAGTGGTAGTGTTTGAGGGTAGTGGTAGTGGTGGTGTTGGAGGGTAGTGGTAGTGTTTGAGGGTAGTGGTAGTGGTGGTGTTGAAGGGTAGTGGTGGTGTTGAAGGGTAGTGGTGATGTTGGAGGGTAGTGGTAATGGTGGTGTTGGAGGGTTGTGGTAATGGTGGTGTTGGAGGGTTGTGGTGGTGTTGGAGGGTAGTGGTGGTGTTGGAGGGTAGTTGTGTTGGAGGGTAGTGGTGGTGTTGGAGGGTACTGGTGGTGTTGGAGGGTACTGGTGGTGTTGGAGGGTAGTGGTAGTGGTGGAAGTGGAGGGTAGTGGTGGTGGTGGTGGTGGTGTTTGGATGTACTGGGGGTGTTGGAGGGTAGTGGTGGTATTGGAGGGTAATGGTGGTGTTGGAGGGTAATGGTGGTGTTGGAGGGTAGTGGTGGTGTTGAAGGGTAGTGGTGGTGTTGAAGGGTAGTGGTAGTGTTTGAGGGTAGTGGTAGTGTTGGAGGGTAGTGGTAGTGTTTGAGGGTAGTGGTAGTGGTGGTGTTGAAGGGTAGTGGTGGTGTTGAAGGGTAGTGGTGATGTTGGAGGGTAGTGGTAATGGTGGTGTTGGAGGGTTGTGGTGGTGTTGGAGGGTAGTGGTGGTGTTGGAGGGTAGTTGTGTTGGAGGGTAGTGGTGGTGTTGGAGGGTACTGGTGGTGTTGGAGGGTACTGGTGGTGTTGGAGGGTAGTGGTAGTGGTGGAAGTGGAGGGTAGTGGTGGTGGTGGTGGTGGTGTTTGGATGTACTGGGGGTGTTGGAGGGTAGTGGTGGTATTGGAGGGTAATGGTGGTGTTGGAGGGTAATGGTGGTGTTGGAGGGTAGTGGTGGTGTTGGAGGGTAGTGGTGAGCAGCACTGCAGGAGAGCTACTGGCCCACGAGGGTAGGGCAAAACCACAGGGGCACCAGAACCCACATAGGCAGAAAACAGAAAAGGCAAAGAAAATACAGTAAAAGAGAAAAATAAAGAAGGAGATAAAGATCAGGTCAAGTAACGAGGGTTCTGAAGTTTGGAGCATTTATCAATATTATGAGTAAGACCGCAACATCGTCACGAGTTTCAGTCCCCTATGTGCGGGTTATTTGAATATAGATTAAACATTCAATAGTTCAAAGATCTGAAAAAAAAAAATCACAAACCACCTGTTCAAAGTTCAAAACACCCCTCACCCATATCACTATTTTGATGGAGAAGCGACGAACCCTTACAGGTCATATAATGTGAATACGATAATAGTAACAAAGAATAAAAAGGCACAATACCGTGACTGGAACAATACACAAATAACCCTTTTTTCTACAATCTCTACTTCAACTACTACTTCCACTACCAGCCTTGCCACTACTTCTTGTTCTTCCTCTCTTGGTCCCGTCCCTGTCCCCCCTCGCCTACATATACTGGTTCCCTCACTCTTTTGCGTTAGTGTGACTTGGTAAATTGTCCAAGTCGGACCGAAACGTCTCGTAAGCTTCTGTGTGCGGGTTATTTGTGTATGATAATGGTATACAATACCGACATGGTGATATTCCAAAACGTTTCGACTACACAGTAAACTTCTTCACTCGAATGCAGATGAGGTATCAGAAGAAGCAGAGATATCACGACTATGTAATCAATCCATTCATCTTCCCAGAAGTAGTTTTGAGGTGGTCAGTCCCTCAAAACTTTGTCTTCCAGGGTGATGGACTGATTTCATCGTCTTTACATCACTATTGCTTCTGCTGCATCCTCTGCATTCGACTGAAGAAACCTACTATTAGGCGAAACGTTTTGGAATAAAGATACCTAACTGTTGCGCATGTCTTACTAATCAGGCCCATCGTATCCATTGTATTTTGGGCAAAAGTTCCTCTCTGCTAATGGTATTAATATTTTCACAGACTAATTTGCACTAAGTTTTAAACAGTGCCTAGTCCTCTTTCACATTATTATTGTTGTAATCATAATTTTTTTTCACCTTATACGAAGGAGCCTTATACGAAGGAAACTTATACGAAGGAAACTTATACGAAGGAACCTTATACCAAGGAACCTTATACCAAGGAACCTTATACCAAGGAACCTTATACCAAGGAACCTTATACCAAGGAACCTTATACCAAGGAACCTTATACCAAGGAACCTTATACCAAGGAACCTTATACCAAGGAACCTTATACCAAAGAACCTTATACCAAGGAACCTTATACCAAGGAACCTTATACCAAGGAACCTTATACCAAGGAACCTTATACCAAAGAACCGTATACCAAGGAACCTTATACCAAAGAACCGTATACCAAAGAACCGTATACCAAGGAACCTTATACCAAGGAACCTTATACCAAAGAACCGTATACCAAGGAACCGTATACCAAGGAACTTTATATCAAAGAACATTATACCAAGGAACCTTATACCAAGGAACCTTATACCAAGGAACCTTATACCAAAGAACCTTATACCAAGGAACCTTATACCAAAGAACCTTATACCAAGGAACTTTATACCAAGGAACCTTATACCAAGGAACCTTATACCAAGGAGCCTTATACCAAGGAACCTTGTACCAAGGAACCTTATACCAAGGTACCTTATACCAAGGAACCTTATACCAAGGAACCTTATACCAAGGAACCTTATACCAAGGAGCCTTATACCAAGGAACCTTGTACCAAGGAACCTTATACCAAAGAACCTTATACCAAGGAACCTTATACCAAGGAACCTTATACCAAGGAGCTATGTTTTCTCTTTGCCAATACTTCTCACCTCCCCCCCTTTTTTTGCCCCCCACTCATGTACTAAACCAATTTGTCTAACGTTACAAATCCTCCTTTACCGTCTTTCAACCTGGAAAAATAGACACAGACACAGTATAATGGGAATCTTTGTTGACTACGTTTCGCGCACTGCCTCCAGGCCCATCTTCACTCTCAGGAAGGAAACGTGTTTACTGAATCTAAGTTAAAATCTGTAGCGTAAGTATAAATTTGTGTAAATAGAAGATGGTAGTGTAAGTAGAAGTTTGTAATGAAAATGTAAGTTTATAGTGTAAACAGAAGTTTATTGTGTAAACAGAAGTATGAAGTGTAAACAATTTTATATTGTAAACAGAAGTATATAATGTAAACAAGTTTATATTGTAAACAAGTTTATAGTGTAAACAGAAGTTTATATTGTAAATAGAAGTATATAGTGTAAACAGAAGTTTATAGTGTAAACAGAAGTTTATATTGTAAATAGAAGTATATAGTGTAAACAGAAGTATATAGTGTAAACAGAAGCTTGGTGTTGATGTCAACGACAGTTGAAAAACTGGTCTGTTGACAGTGCCAAGATGTGGAGAAAGACACGTATATACAGTCCAGCACATTTATTAGAGAGAACGTTTCGCCCCACAGTGGCTTGTTTTGTCTAATACAGAGAAGGATGGTGAAGATTAGAGGCAGTTTGAGGTAACTGATTACCTCAAACTTCTTCTGATCTTCAACTATTCTTCTTCGTACAGGACTGATGAAGCCAGTGTGTGTCGATACATTTACTTAATAAAGATACCCAAGTGTTCAACATGTGTCTAATTTATCTACTTTATTTATGCTAGGTTAGGTTGGGTCAGGGTAAGGTAAGTTAGGTTAGGTGAGGTGAGGTCAGGTTAGGTTAGGTTAGGTAAGGTCAGGTTAGGGTATGGAAGGTTAGGTCAGGTTAGAGTATGTAAGGGTAGGTTAGGGTTAGGTCAAGTTAGGGTATGGAAGGTTAGGTCAGGTTAGGTTAGGGTAGGTTAAATTATGTTAGGTCAGGTTAGGGTAGGGAAGATTAGTTTTGGTTAGGTCAGGTCAGGTTTGGGGATGTTAGGTTTGGGTAGGGTAGGGAAGGCAAGATCAGGCTAGGGTAAGTTAGGTCAGGTTAAGGTAAGTTAGGTCATGATAGGTAGTTTAGGTTAAACTGGGATAGGTTAGGTTAGTTTAGATTGCCATATATAATAAAAATTTAATTATAACCCAGGCGGCAAGAAAACTCTCGAAATAAATAACAGGTATATCTTAGGTATACTACAAATTCAATGAATTCAATATTACTTAAAGTCGACACAAATTTTTGAAGAGTGAGCAGATAAAGGGGAGCGAGACAGCACGTTACGTTGTTACGTTAAAATGAAACGTCAAATACTCACGTTTGTTTACATCGTAGTCACATGTGTGATGTTCTGAGGTTGATTAGAACTGTCTGCGTGGTGTGAGTGGTGGTGATACTGGTGGTGGTGATATTGATGGTGATACTTGTGGTGGTGATACTGGTGGTGGTGATACTGGTGGTGGTGATACTGGTGGTGGTGATACTGGTGGTGGTGATACTGGTGGTGATATTGGGGGTGACACTAGTGGTGGTGATACTGGTGGTGGTGATACTGGTGGTGGTGATACTGGTGGTGGTGATGGTGGTGGTGGTGATACTGGTGGTGGTGATACTAGTGGTGGAGATACTGGTGGTGATACTGGTGGTGGTGATACTGGTGGTGGTGATACTGGTGGTGGTGATACTGGTGGTGGTGATACTGGTGGTGGTGATACTGGTGGTGGTGATACTAGTGGTGGTGATATTAGTGGTGATATTGATGGTAGTGTAACTGGTGGTGGTGTAACTCGTGGTGGTGGCGACTGTTCTGGTGGTGCTGTGGTGACGTAAGTGGTCAGTGACGCTGTCAGTGACTTGATTAGTGACGCTGTCACTAAGTGACTTGATTAGTGACACTGTCAGTAAGGGATGGGATCAGTGGCGTTGTCAGCAAGTGGCACTGGCATTATTGTCACAGGTTGGTTGGTTAACTGGGTTTAAAGTCTATCGACTATAAGAGGACCATTAAGGCTGCACAAAACCAGTTCACGACAAGTTAAGAGAATTGAATCCCTTATATAGGAATTAAATCAAACTGTCATACCCCTTTCAGTGTATTAAACAATGTGTTCGGCAAAGATACTCAAACTGTCGTAACAAAAGTATTAATATTAAAATCATAACTAAGCGCTAAACCCATAGAGTAATATTGATTCTGTAGATTCACAACAGATGGCGCTGGCATGCAGGGGTAAGCAGACTCATTGGAGGCCGTGGGTTGTGTTCTTGAAGCTGCGGGCACTCAACAGACGTGTTGTGAGACCCATTCAACAGATGGCGCTAGCTGGGTCTTTTTGAAGACCTGTGCGCTACATAGATTGCACGGCTTGACAAAAACGTGTTGCAGATTGCACTCAACAGATGGCGCTGGCGGTCGCGTCGGCGGTGGAAAAAGAGGGAAATAATTCTCCCCTTCTAGCACACTCAATTTTGTATTGGTGTGTATGTATATTTTGTGTTTGTAAGTGCTGATGTATGATCGTATGTTAGGGCTAATGTGTGTACGTAATGTAAGTGTTGATGTACTCACCTATTTATACTCACCTATTTGTAGAGTGGCACCCGCTGTGGCTACTGAGGCACAGTTGAACGTACAGGGCTGGAGGGCAGTACTCAATGTGAGTAATGATTGAGGACATTAATCACCTGTCAGCAAGGGTAAACAGAGCTGTCTCTGGTCAGGAAAGTTTAATGGGACTATCAATTCTTCTGTCTGAGGGGAAAACTCAAGGGTCCCCAGGCACTACTTCATACAGTTCCTGGTTTAGCAGGTTCGTCGTCTCCAGGAGCAAGTTGATATGTCTGATGTCACTGGTGTTTGTGGACATCATGCTTGACTTCACTCGAGTTTGTTTATGCCTTGTTTGCCCTTACTAGACTTTGTTGATCCTGCATCTGGCATCACTGGAACATGTCTTATTGTCAGTGTTTGGGATTACAAGGTCTGATCCTCTCCATCGCTATGTTTAATATTTGCTTTCTTTCCATATGTTCTCCTTCCTTAATATTTTCTCCCTCCTTTCTGAAAATCCCTTTTATTAGTTTTTATTATCTTCCTCTCACTATCATATTTATTTTTTTCCACATTTTTTCCTACGGTAGTCCCATAACACGGCGCCCTACACTACCCTTACCCCATCCGGCTCACAAACCCTTCCAACCAGACTACCACACCACTAAACAAGACTAAACATTCTAATATTTTTCGTTGGTCGATGCATGTACGAGAGATGAAAACTAATCACCAGGCAGGTGCCAGCTACTTTGGATCAAATGCGTAGCTTGGCTGAGCACCAGAGTATTGTCTAGTCAGGCATGGTATCTCTGGATCAAATGCGTAGCTTGGCTGAGCACCAGAGTATTGTCTAGTCAGGCATGGTATCTCTGGATCAAATGCGTAGCTTGGCTGAGCACCAGAGTATTGTCTAGTCAGGCATGGTGTGTATACGTATAGTACTGCATACTCTGTCCCAAAGCTCGTAGGTTCGCATCTCCTCTGCTATATATAACTTACGATTTTGGCTTAAATAGCAATGCTCTTCTTGCCGAATGAGGCAAGCGAAAGTTTGTGTATGCAATAATTTTACATAAATCATTCTGAACCTAACGAAAAAAAAAAATTCAGTGTTTTTTATTATTAAATTATTGTCAACTTATCTAAAATATATTTAGTTGTATTAAGCTAAATTAAATTCTACTTGTTATAATAAGGCTAGATAAGTTTTCTAAGGTACTTTTGGTACAAAATTATTAATTTTTACATTAACATATATATAAAAAAATTAAATGTAAAAGAGAATTTTTTTTAGAAAGGACTTATTATAAATGAGTTCTTCCTAATTGATCAGTTTTACTTATTTGGCACGAATTATAATAGTGTATATATATATATATATATATATATATATATATATATATATATATATATATATATATATATATATATATATATTAATAAACCGGCCATATCCCACCGAGGCAGGGTGACCTAAAAAAAACAACCAAAGTTTCTATCTAAACTATCATGTAGCATGGAAAAAACTCTTCTTGACAGTTAAGTACATTACAAACACAGTTTCTTTCAGGGGTCTTTGCTTTTTATTTATCTGTCTGGCGAGCTTACATAACTGTCCAAAAAGAGAGAGATATTGATTGAACTTAAACATCCGGCTTCGCAAATGATGGTTGGTCCTCAGTATCTGGCCAGAAGGCGTACTGGACCGACATCCATTTCCAGCTATAATCAGCACTAACTGTGCCTCGGTACCAAGCCGCCTCTTGCGTTTTATGGTCAAGTTACGAGCAAGGGAAAAACGTTAAATTCAGTAATATCACTCCGTCACTGGTGGTCTCGTTCACTCCCTCACTGGTGGCCTCGTTCGCTCCCTCACTCGTGGTCTCGTCCACTCCCTCACTCGTGGTCTCGTTCACTCCCTCAATCGTGGTCTCGTTCACTCCCTCAATCGTGGTCTCGTTCACTCCCTCAATCGTGGCCTCGTTCACTCCCTCACTCGTGGTCTCGTCCACTCCCTCACTCGTGGTCTCGTCCACTCCCTCATTTGTGCCCCCATTCACTCGCTATTTATACACTCATTCACTCATTAATTTACATTCACTCATTCTCTCATTCACCTATTTACTATTTACCCCTCATTCACTCACTAATGCGCTAATAACACAACCCTTACTCAATCACACATTTCCTAACCCATTTATAAAGTACACAGCCTTGTGCTCCGGGGTATGGGGAAACATCGTCTAGCTTTGGCTAGGCACCCATACTTATCTGGAGTCTGGCGTCGTGGATAAAGTACTGTGTACTCTGATGCAGAGTTTGCAGGTTCGAGTCCTGCTGTGGACGAAGAGATAATGTTTGTAAATAACTTCGCATATTTGCGAATTGTTAAGCAGATTATATATATATATATATATATATATATATATATATATATATATATATATATATATATTAGGTGGTCGTAGTATAGCACTTCAATTACTTCTAAGAATGTTCTGCCTTCTGAACGCTCTTTACATACCCTGTATCCATGTATTGTATTCAATGTTATGGTTTGACAAAACCCCTGGTGAGCAAAACGTGCAGCAGCCAATACTCTACGAGTTCTTATGTCCAGTTACCCAACATATTGTCGGAAGCCTTACCAATGATTAATGAAGAGCTGATTGATCACTCTGCACATATAGGACTCAACTAGTCAGTTCTTTTCAGATTGTGTCAACAAATACCCGGGCAAAATCTCACATGCTGTACAGGATGTCCAATTGGCCACTGGCCACCCGGAGTATAGTATTCGTTGGTAAATTTAATGATATGCATTTTTGCTGTGGTTGGCGGTAAGGTAGTCTGGGTAGTGGCAATAGTACTTGTGCGGATGAAATAAGAATTTAGTCAGTGCCTCGCAGCCTTGATGTGGACCCCAAAGTCCTCTGTTATCTGTCTTTCCCACATCCATTTACTCTCTCTCTCTCTCTCTCTTTCATTTCCAGGCATAGTATATAAATATCTGGACGGCTCATACACTAGCCAAAAGGCCACCATAAGAGTGGAGATCCCAGTTGGTTTAGGGTAATTTTCCGCTCAATATACCACAGTCTGTCGTCATGTCGTACGATGGGAGCCCGTATGGGGGGTGATTGTGTTTGACGAGGCGTGGAAGGAGGCATGAGGGGAAGGGGGGCAGGCTGGTGGTCAATGGACGTTGAGTAGGGGTTTTAGAGGTTGAGGTAGGCAGGGGTGGTTGTCAGTGGGCTTTGATGAGTTGAGGGTATGTTGTAGTGATGAGAAAAGGGAGACAGTAGCAGACTAAAAGTAAACGAGAAATAGAAGTAAGGGTAGAAGGAACAGGAATAACATTATTGACTCACAAAATCGTAATAACACAAAAGCACTATCGCAAACAAACCACGGGTGGGACTTGAACCCACGGCCTGTGGATTTTAGGACTCACTGTGGATAAAAGCATTACTGGTTATGATTATTATAATCAAAACCAAGCGCTAAATCCACTAGTGTCATTACTAGTTTTGAAAAAAGAGCAGTGCAGTAGGCCTACTGGCCATGCAAGTCAGGTCTATTTTACATATGAAAATAAGAATAAACAGCAATTATATATATACTAGAGAAAAAAATTCAATTTGTTTCACAGCAAAGCAGATACAAATAATTTTACATGGAAAACTGGAGGCTGGGATGTGACCCACTACCCACTCTCCTCTCATTTTCTTCCTGTCATTGAATTTATAATCGTGTGAAATCTCTGCTGCGTGTCAGTATTAAAGTGACAGTCATAAGCGAACTGTAGATATAAATCCATATGTACACCTGTTAACCCTTTTGGGGCCTAGTTCGTAGGCCTTTTGTGTATCCCTATGTTCTTGCACTACCCTCCACAGGAGGGATATGGAGTGCACAATAAACTAGCCACTTCGGTGGCAAAATCTAAATCTAGTCACCTCTACATGGATTTGATCCACAGCTTCAACCTCTTCCTGGATTATTTATACAAGATGAATGCAGTCTTGTGTTTGGCATAAAAAAAAAGCTTTATTTAGAGCTAAACACTTGTAAATACAAGTTTATTCAGCATGGCTGTGTATTTTTTACTTATATCACTTCAGGTTACGCCCTTCAAGCCACAAAAATACATGTTTATTCTTTTACAAATAAAAAAATGACAGATTCAGCTTGCTGAGCCAAACTGAAATATCTCTTAACATCCAACTAAGACCAAAATTCTATGTATCTAGATGCAAAATGTGAACATTTTTTGATGAAATACATTTTACCAAATGTATTCCACGTTTTAACAAATGTATTCCACGTTTTAACAAATGTATTCCACGTTTTAACAAATGTATTCCACGTTTTAACAAATGTATTCCACGTTTTAACAAATGTATTCCACGTTTTAACAAATGTATTCCACGTTTTATCAAGTATATTGTACGTCTTATCAAATATATTCCACTTTTTATTAACTATATACTACACTTCATCAAGTGTAGTATACTATAGTTAATAAAAAGTGGAATATATTTGATTAAACGTAGAATATATTTGATAAAATGAAGAACATGTTTGATAAAACGCAGAATATATTTGATAAAACGTGGAATATATTTTATAAGACGTACAATATACTTGATAAAACGTGGAATACATTTGATAAAACGTGGAATACATTTGGTAAAATGTAGAATATATTTGATAAAATGTAGAATACATATGATAAAACGTAGAATATATATGATAAAATGTAGAATATATTTGATATAATGTAGAATATATTTGACAAAATGTAGAACATATCCGATAAAACAGAAATTATTTGATATATATCTTTTTAATGGTTTTCAATGCCATACTGTTCTTTTGAAGAAACAGAGGAGACTAGTACAGTACTTTACGGATCACAAAGAATGTAGACTGACAGATAAACATATATGTATATAGTAGAATGAAAGTCAAAATAACGTAGCAAGAACAATTCGCAGGTAACTTACAAATGGGACATGAAACTCGACAACGTTTCGGTCCGTCTTCGAACTGTAAGAGAAAATTCAGGTGCTTAAGTTTGATTTAGTTATTGAAAGGATTGACGAGAGAGTGTGACTCTGCCTTGGTTTAGTACTGATGGTGTGACTCACCGCTATACAGCTTCCTTCGTGACTCAGGGAATCGTAATAACACGAGTGAAAACAAATCAGTGAACGGGAAGGGGTTTGAACTATGGTAGGTAAGTCTTAAAGTGGTTAACAAACTGGCCTGTAAATTTTAGGACTAGCTTGCCGTGGGTTCAGACCAAAGCCGTTCTGTGTTTAGTTTTCATCGTTCTTCTAGTATCTGCCTAGTACTCCAGGGTATTTAAACTTTCTATTCTAGAGTTGCCTTCTATATTTCGTCACCCTTCTGGAGAAATAAATGTAAGAAATGTAGTATGTTAGTCTTAAATTGTCTGTCTTAGAGTTTGTTTACTTTAGTTTACTTTCATTTCTGATTTGTATATTTTTTTTCTTGTGATTATACGGTTGCCAGCACTGATTCTCCTTTTTAATTTACATTATTCCAACTCTCGATAAAGGATGCGTTTTACCATCTGGTAACTTCCGTTTTATTTTCTCTCCTCAGTCCAACAACCGGGCACTGTCACCTGGGTCGAAAAAGAAGCAACATTTTGCCGTATCGCTGAGTCTTAAAACTGCTACTACACTAGTTTATGAAGAAGTGCTTAAGCTGGCAACTTGTCCTCTTGTCATACAAAAGCCAAAAAAAGCCCTAGTGATAATCTGGTGTCAAGCCTAGGGAAGGAAATGGCAGCCTAGTTTACAATCTTATTAATGCATCTCTATACAACAGTGCCATCTTTACCACTTCTTTAGAAAGAACCCTCGTAACTTGCCCTTGAGTTTACAGCTTTTTTTGTGTCTACAATTTCATACCAAACTCCAGCATTTTAACATTTACCTCAAGAATAAGTCCTCTGCATGGATTACTGTCTGTGTTTAAGTATACTAATTAGAAAATGTAAGACATTGGTTATTTGTCTGATTTATTTTTTGTGCGCAAATATTTATTTTTCAATCTCTAATATTAAAAGTTTTGACTTTATTATTGATTATGCATTTCCCGTCGTAGCCCTTTTATTCTTTTTTTTTATATATTTAAGTAACTTTCCAAGGCAGGGACGATACAGTCCCTCTTCTCAACATGCACCATTATGAAGTCACGTTTTGATAATGGACCAAAAAGGACCGAAATGTCGTTTAGTTTCAACTCCATTATTGTGATTTGTGACACCAATAGCCATGTGTGTCACATCTCATACGCATGAAATAAGTGTATATACGCATGTCAGCCTCAACTTCAACATCACTAGGTGACTTCCTGAGGATATAATATGTAGCATAACAATAAAAACTCTGCTGGTTTTATTGCTCTGTGAAATGCGAGTATCTGGGACGGATATTACGAGTGGGAAGTACCAATAACTGCGCCCAACACGGCAGCGACTCCACTACTGTGACTGATCAAAGTAAATTAATTGGACGAATTAAAATTGATTAAATTAATAGCGATTGAAATTGAATAGAAGGGACTAGGACATTTAATTGAATTCAATTTGTTACAAACAATTGATAAAAGTCGTGAATTAATTTAAAATAAAATGAATTGTTAAATATTCGTGATTTTTTTTTAAAAGTCTGTCGAATTGACTAGCCAAGAGTAACACCATTGAAAAAAAATCTGTTTGAAAATGATGACTCAACTCTATTTTGTTTTATAATATTCTTTCTATATATATATATATATATATATATATATATATATATATATATATATATATATATATATATATATATATATATATATATATATACAATAATATTACAGGAAATAGGTGATATCTTATTATGCAAAATAACCATAATGTAAAATTCAGTAGTAACATTCCAAGTGCTTTCGTGATTTATCACATAATCAAGGAACAGTAAAAAATATTAGGACAACAGAAGACTTAAAAAGCTGAGATATGACCTCACATATGACCTCACATATGACCCTACTCACTGAGCGTGGGAATTTTAATCAGATCACTTGTCAAGTAAAATCTAAGAGTGACATATCAGGCAAAGGGAAATTTTGTCAACATAACTTACGATCCTCACAAATTCTAATCTTTATTTTATGTATCTAATTTATATAGTCCTGAATTTACATTCATTTTGCAACCAATACTATTTTTATGAAGCTTGAGTCTATTATATTTCGTCCATCTATGTCTCGGCCTTTTAAAAAATCAACTGAGTGGCTAAAATCTCTGACATGAATAAAGTCAGCATTAGACTCTTGTCCAGTTATAATGCTGCATTAATATTGTAATCTTAGTTCAAGACATTTTTCAAGTTTTCCCAAAATACAAGTTCAGTTGTTATTCGAATATTAATAAAAACAATCAAATATTTTCACAATCCTAAGCGCCAGAGCCTGGACTCGATACTCCGTCAGGTAAGACATCAAATGTACCACCAATACCACCTCGGCCACCACACCACAAACGTATATTGGGCAGCATTTCTTCTGACCTCTAGCTCACTACTTGCATATTGGGACAGTGTTACTGTTATTTCATAGGAGCTAAAAATTTTATGGTTCAACCTGTCCGGGATTGGAACCGGGAAGCTTCGTTTTGTGAGCCGAACGTTCTGCCACTGAGCTACGAGTCACCAGATGTCGCAGCAAAAATACCGACGCATTTGTATCCTAGCAAAAGGGAAAAAAATGAGACGGTATATAACATTTGCAAAAATTGCGAGCAGTGACTGTCAATATTTACACGTACGTAGTTCACAACATCATACCTAATTATTGCAATATTGACACAAAAAAAAACTAAATACTTACTTCCTTTTTTAAATCTAAATTCTGGTTTTTACTTAATTCGACATACTCATTTCTTTATTGACATCACCGGTGTTGCCTGAACATCACCAGTGTTGCCTGAACATCACCAGTGTTGCCTGAACATCACCAGTGTTGCCTGAACATCACCAGTGTTGCCTGAACATCACCAGTGTTGAATGAACATCACCAGTGTTGAATGAACATCACCGGTGTTGAATGAATGGTTCAGAGAACCAACAAGTTGGTAAATTAGACATATATGCAACACTTGGGTATCTTTATTGAGGAAACGTTTCGCCACAAAGTGGCTTCATCAGTCCATGACACTGCAACATCTTGGTATCTTAATACAGGGAATTCTTCGCTTGCCTATTCCTTGGGCACGACCTACTTCCACATTGGACAAATGTGACACCTCCTACAACTGCTGCACCTCTCCTGTCTACAGTATATAAGCTTCCTCTACGCACATATGCTGTATTCTATTCAAGATTGATGGACTGACAACATCGACTCAAGATTGAGGGACTGACCACCTCAAACTACTCCTGTTCTTCACGATTCTCCTTTGTATGGACTGATGAAGCACTGTGTGGCGAAACGTTTCCTCAATAAAGATACCCAAGTGTTGCATATGTGTCTAATTTACCATCACCGGTGTTGAATGAACATCACCAGTGTTGAATGAACATCACCAGTGTTGAATGAACATCACCAGTGTTGAATGAACATCACCAGTGTTGAATGAACATCACCAGTGTTGAATGAACATCACCGGTGTTGAATGAACATCACCGTGTTGAATGAACATCACCGTGTTGAATGAACATCACCAGTGTTGAATGAACATCACCAGTGTTGAATGAACATCACCAGTGTTGAATGAACATCACCAGTGTTGAATGAACATCACCAGTGTTGAATGAACATCACCAGTGTTGAATGAACATCACCAGTGTTGAATGAACATCACCAGTGTTGAATGAACATCACCAGTGTTGAATGAACATCACCAGTGTTGAATGAACATCACCAGTGTTGAATGAACATACCAGTGTTGAATGAACATCACCAGTGTTGAATGAACATCACCAGTGTTGAATGAACATCACCAGTGTTGAATGAACATCACCAGTGTTGAATGAACATCACCAGTGTTGAATGAACATCACCAGTGTTGAATGAACATCACCAGTGTTGAATGAACATCACCAGTGTTGAATGAACATCACCAGTGTTGAATGAACATCACCAGTGTTGAATGAACATCACCGTGTTGAATGAACATCACCGTGTTGAATGAACATCACCAGTGTTGAATGAACATCACCAGTGTTGAATGAACATCACCAGTGTTGAATGAACATCACCAGTGTTGAATGAACATCACCAGTGTTGAATGAACATCACCAGTGTTGAATGAACATCACCAGTGTTGAATGAACATCACCAGTGTTGAATGAACATCACCAGTGTTGAATGAACATCACCAGTTTTGAATGAACATCACCAGTGTTGAATGAACATCACCAGTGTTGAATGAACATCACCAGTGTTGAATGAACATCACCAGTTTTGAATGAACATCACCAGTTTTGAATGAACATCACCAGTGTTGAATGAACATCACCAGTGTTGAATGAACATCACCAGTGTTGAATGAACATCACCAGTGTTGAATGAACATCACCAGTGTTGAATGAACATCACCAGTGTTGAATGAACATCACCAGTGTTGAATGAACATCACCAGTGTTGAATGAACATCACCAGTGTTGAATGATACAACACCTTAATTTAAATTTCAAAACATACTTACCCTTGAATTTGAGGCAAGATAGTGTATGCATGAAATAAATATATGTAGAAATAAACAGCAAGTCCACCAAATGCTTTATGATTGCTGCCTTTGGAATTGCAACAACTCTGGAGACTGTGAATATGAAATAAGCATTTGGAAGCTTTGAGATGTATTCAGACTTCGGGCATCTGGACCACCGAAGTCGAGGGATATTTGGAATGGAGCTGACTGAAGGAGCTTAGAGCACAGATACCAATGCTAGAAAATTACATATCAAAAATATTTTAAATCGTACGTTCACAATTTGTTAAAAAAAATTATATGGGAAACTTATTAATTTATTTTATTAGAAATTATGCTTGAAACATTTTTTATTTTTTTTAATCATATACTAGAAACTATTTATATAAATTTATGTTAAAGCTTTATGTTAGAAATTTGATTTAGAGCAATATTTAAAACCTTATTTTGAACTTTACCCTAGAACTTTAAGAATAGTAAAACATTTAAAACTTTTATTAGAAGTTTATGCTAGAAATTCATTTCAGAAACATATCAGAACAATATATTAAAAATTGACATTTGCAAGGTAGTTTACACTTTACATTAGAACTTAGGTTAGAAACAAATACTAAAAGCTTATAGAAATTCATGTTAGAAGGGTAAGTTCGAAACTCAGAAAAAGTACTAGACGTGTTTGGGAAAATATATATATTCCCCGACAGGGATATTTTTGAACTTTATTTTTCTGCCTCTAAACCAGTGGTTCCCAATATTTTTCGGGATGTCGCCTCCTTGGCTCCCAGGGCACATCCCTAGGTCCCCACCCCACACACATACACACATCTTTCTTGGTATTAGATTTACCTCAAATTTAAAACAACTAATCTAACACTATAAACAATTTTATTTATTTCACAAATAAATAACTTAACATAGTAAACCAATTAATTTAACAATATGAAAAGTAAATTTAAATCTCATCTGTAACTACATTGTCTTCACAGTTTTAATAATAATAAAAATATAATTGAAAGCAATAATAATAATAATAATAATCGAAAGTAATACTACTAATAATAATACTAGTACCACTGATAATAATATTAATTGAAAGTAATGATAATAATTGAAAGTAATAATAAATTAAAAATAACTATAAAAAATAATAGTAATGATTAGTGTAACGTTGAATATTAAACGTATAATATACAACTTTATTCACACATGCGTAATAGGGACAATTATATAGCATAATTAAGCGCTAAAAATACAGTACTTAAGATCAATAAATACATCATTAGTCTCAATAGATAAAGTAAGATCAACAAAGAACTCAAATTAAATAAAGGAAAATAAATATTACCCACTTCTTTCCCCTGAATAAATCTTAAGATTTTTAATAAAAGCCTTTAGGGGTCAGGGAGGGGGTCAAGAGGGTGAGGGGTCAGAGGCCAGGGGACAGGGAGGGGTCAGAGGAGGTCAGGGGACAGGGAGGGGCATTGAACGGTCATGGTGGGGAGGGAATCATCGTGTCTTGACCCCTGAGGCAGGAGACGGAGCCTCCCTGCTGTTGACACAAAGGATATTAACCCAAATTTTACAAATATATTTAATATACCACAATAAGAATAAGTAAAGAAATTGTAATGAACACTTGTCAATGTTCAACAATAACACACAGACTGAAACTAAGAAAATTAATTGGTCTGTATATTTCGACTTCTTGTTGTGGTCCTCTTCAACAGGGGGTTATCTGCTGAAGAGGACCCCAGCAGGTGGTCGAAATATTCAGACAAATTAATTTTCAGAGTTTCTGACTCCATGTGTGATATATATATATATATATATATATATATATATATATATATATATATATATATATATGTATGTGTGTGTGTGTGTGTGTGTGTGTGTGTGTGTGTGTGTGTGTGTGTGTGTGTGTGTGTACTCACATAGTTGTGGTTGCAGGGGTCGATTCACAGCTCCTGGCCCCGCCTCTTCACTGGCCGCTACTGGGTCACTCTTCCTGCGCTATGAGCTTTATCATACCTCTTCTTAAAGCTATGAATGGATCCTGCCTCCACTACATCGCTTCCCAAACTATTCCACTTCCTGACCACTCTGTGACTGAAGAAATACTTCCTAACATCCCTGTGATTCATCTGAGTCTTCAACTTCCACTGTGTCCCCTTGTTGTTGTGTCCCATCTCTGGAACATTCTGTCTCTGTCCACCTTATCAATTCCTCTCAGTATTTTATATGTCGTTATCATGTCCCTCCTATCTCTCCTGTCCTCCAGTGTCGTCAGGTCGATTTCCCTTAACCTCTCCTCGTAGGACATACCCCTTAGCTCCAGGACTAGTCTTGTTGCAAACCTTTACACTTTCTCTAGTTTCTTAACATGCTTGGCTAGGTGAGGGTTCCAAACTGGTGCTGCATACTCCAATATGAGCCTAACGTACACAGTGTACAGGGTCCTGTGTGTGTGTGTGTGTGTAGGAGCAATAAATCCTTTACTCACTCCTCTCCTTCACTTCCTTTCTTTCCTTCCTTCCTTCCCCTCCTTATCCCCCACCACCACCCAAATCTTTCTCCCACTCTAATTCCCCACCTCCCCCTCTTATCGCTTTTCCCTTCCTTCTCCTCCCCACCATCCCCGCTTAATTCCTGAGGGTGGCAGAAGTTGAGAAAGAAGTTGACAAATCCTGAGATGAAAGTGAGAATGTCTTGAGAAAGAGTTTTCTGAGAAAATCTTGTAATCAATTATTTTGGGAAAGTCTTGCAAAGGAGTCAATGTGTGTGAGATACCAGAGGAAAAAGAAAGTTCCCTGAACAAACATGAGAGAAAGTCTCTCAAGGTAACCGAGAAACTCATGCAGAAAGCGTTTTATAAAATTTAATGTTAGACGACATTACTAGAAAGCATTTTAGAAATGTCTTGAACGTCTTGGAAAAAAAAGGTATTTGAAGAGTATCTTGGAAGAAAGTCTATGAAGAAAGCCAATGAAGAAAATCCCAGAAGAAAATACTGGAAGATAATCTTGGAAGAAAGTTTTTGAAGAAAATCTAAAAAGACTTCGAAGAACGTTTTTGAAGAGAGTTTTGAAAGAAAGACTCGGATAATAAAAATCGATTAAGAATGTCTTTATAAAATGCTTTTCGAGTCATGTAAAAAAATCCTGTGAGAAAGAGGCGAAAAACAGCACAAAAAATAATGAGAAACTCTTTCTCAAAAATATCAGAACAAACCCTTGCCTTTGCCTCTCTGAAATACCTGGCTTCAGAGACTTGTCCATGATAGAAAAGGACTTTTAAATTAAATTTTTTTCGACTTTTATATAATATTTTAGAACTATTTCCACGAGGAAACCTTTGTTCAGATATTTTAGGAAAATAGTCACAAGATAGTCATAAAATAGTTACTGATAAAACATAGTAATGTTAAAAACATAAGCAGTTAAGAGAGGCGAGGAAATAACTTCATTCGCATCTTACATACAAGTATCTGCAGTTGAATAAATAGAATAGACGAAATGAAACTAATTGCGTGTTCTTTAAACAGATATTATTGCATTAACCGAGACCTGGTTAAGTTTGGAAAAAAACGGATAATCCTGCTCAGTGTCCACCAACAGGGATTTAAATTATTATTATAATCAAAAGAAGCGCTAAACCACAAGGGTTATGCAGCACGGCTAGGCAGGACAGGATGCAGGGAGAATGGGTTGTAAGAGGGAGAGGGATGATTAGTAGGGTATGAAGTGCAGCAGGACAGTGGATAGTGCAGGGATAGAGGGTAGCAAGAGATCAATGTAGAAGGGACTGAGGGAGGTGCTAGAGGTATAATCTTCAGAGTTTGTGTAGTAAGTCAGTTTCTGTCAAAAAGTCAATAAGAGAGTCAGGATTAAAGGAGGGTCCAACAGCAAGAAGGGAAGGTAAAGAAAGGGCCATAGAGCGAAGTTGGAGGTAAATTCTGCGTGCTCGTTGATAGAGTGGGCAGTCCAACAGAATATGGCGAACAGATACTGGAACCTGACAATGCTCACAGAGAGGGACAGGGAGCCTCTCCATGAGATACCCGTGAGTAAGACGAGTGTGGCCGATGCGAAGACGAGAGAGTGTAGTCTCCCAACCTCGACACTGGTGAGATGTCACATGAACATATAAAGGTGGTAGCTGAAGGGAAGACAAGAGTGAATGTAGACGAAGAGAAATGGGACAAAGTAAACAGGGGCGACGGACAAATAACAAGCGTCTACTAACATCTGTGACAATTCTATACATGGAAGGATTGCAGAGGTCATAAGAGCAAACATAATAGCGAATGCAATGTGCATCACGACGATCGGATAAGGATGGAATGTTCGCTTCTACATAAAGGCTCTCAACCGGGGAAGAACGAAATGCACCAAGGCATAAATGCAATCCCTGGAGATGGATAGGATTAAGGCTGGAAAGAGTAGCAGGAGAGGCCGCCGAATAGACGCCGATCAGCCCCCCATGAAAGATGTGCGAGGGTTTTTAAGAGGTTCAGCCAGTTATGACAAGTTGCCTTCAGAGAGTTAATGTGAGGTTTCCAGGACAATCGACGGTCAAACAGGAGGCCGAGAAACCTGACTGTATCACGTTCTGGGATACGTGAACCGTATAGGTACAATGGATGATCAGAGACCACTGAACGTCTAGTAAACGCAATTTGATGAGTTTTGCCACTAGAAAATTTAAACCCGTGAGTGGTGGCCCAATCGGAAATCCGGTTGATGGCATGCTGGAGGGAAACTGCAATGAGGTGACAGTGAGCATCCGCACACGCTATAGCAAAGTCATCCACATAGAGAGATGACCAAATATTGGATGGGAGAACAGATGCCAGATTATTTATAGCAAGGAGAAAGAGTGTTGTGCTCAGAACACAACCCTGGGGGACACCTTCAGCTAAGACAAATTCCTGGAAAAGCTCATTACTAACCCGGACATAGAAATGTCTGTAAGTTAAGGCCTTAAGGAAAAATGGTAGATTGCCTTGGAGGCCTAAGGAGTGGGCCTGGGCCAAGATATTATACCTCCAAGTTGTTATTAGCCTTTTCAATGTAGAAAAAGATGGCGATAACCGAGTGCAAAGGCATTATGAATATACGTATCCAAGCACAGTAAAGGGTCATTGGCAGAACAGACCTTACGAAAGCTATATTGACTAGGGGAGAGACTATTGTGCATCTCTAAATACCACATCAAACGTCTATTAACTAAACGTTCCATCACCTTGCAAACTGCACTGGTAAGAGCGATGGGACGATAGTGGGATTTATCATGTTCTGTAGTACCCGGTTTGCGAAAAGGGAGAATAGCAGACTTCCACAGCTGGGGAAGTTCTGACTGCTGGTACTCCAACTATGAGAAGCAGGCTGACAATATAGGAGTTTCCTGTCACTGGTAAACTACTTCGTTCATAATGGAATTACTAAAATGTTCATAGAAATGCCTTTTATAATAATGGAAATAAAAATTAAAATTATATGGCGTAAGATTAAAAAAGTAACTAATATCTCCTTGCGACCATGTAAGATTAAAGAGTCATAAGAGGACAGTAAGAGCAGAATGATGTAAATGCTGTAGCATATGAATATGTATGCCGTCTGGCCCAGCTGCCGATGATCGGCAAGCAGAGAGTGTTGCCTCCAGTTCTTGAAGGGTAAAAGGCACGTTATAAGATTCTTCTCCGAGAGAAGAAAAATCTAAGGGCTTTAACTCACTGGCAGACTTAGAAGAAAGGAACGAGGGGCATAGATGGAGCCCCTGAGGAATGCGAACCAGATGATTTCCAATTTCAGTGGCAACAGCAAGAGGGTGTGCTATATCGACACCGGCAACCTGAAGAACAGAAGCCTGGTCGGGGGAGAATTTACCACTCAATTTCCGCACTTTCTTCCAGACTGCACTCATCGAGGAAGCCGAAGTGACGGTGGAAACGTAATCCTTCCAGCAAGAGCGTTTAGCGTCGCGTATGACACAGCGAGCAATTGCTCTCCTCTGCTTAAAATCAATGAGTCTCTCTGTGGTTCTGTTATACCTGTACCTGCCCCACGCAGCGCGTTTCAAATGTACTGTCCGAGCACAAGCAGGAGACCACCAAGGCACGCACTTCTGAGAATGCTTGCCAGAGGTTTGGGGGATAGAATGTGAAGCTGCTGCGAAGACGGAGGACGAAAAGAGATGTAAAACCTCATCAATGGAGGATGCAGAAGGAACCTCATGAAAGGCAGTAAGATGTGCATAAAGGTCCCATTTCGCCCGGTCAAATTGCCAGCATTGGCTACGAGGAGGTGGAGAATATGAAGGGGACTTAAGGATGATTGGGAAATGATCGCTGTCATGTAAGTCCGGGAGGACAGACCAGGTGAAGTCGAGGACAATTGAGGAAGAGCAGATGGAGAGATCGATGCAAGAGAAAGAATGAGTTCGATGATCAAAATGGGTAAGAGTACCCATATTTAAAACATGGAGGGGGAGAGAAGCAAGGAATGCCTCCAACTGAACGCCACAGGAGTCACACTGCGACCCTCCCCAGAGAAAATGGTGTGTGTTAAAATCGCCAAGTAATAGAAGGGGTGGCGGCAAGGAAGAAACCAGAAAATCAACATCTGGGATAGACAATGCCCGCGAAGGGGAGAGATATAAAGAACAGAGTGTATACCACTTATTCAAGTGGATATGGGCTGCAGTGTAATGTAGAGAAGAACGCACATAGAGCTGATGGTATGGAATACCAGTGCGTATAAGAAGAGCACTTTCGTTAAAGGTTCCATCAGAAAAAGGATCCAATGAATATAACAAATCATAGCCTGAAAAGGGCCGGATAACAGTGGATTGTAATTTGGGTTCTTGCAAACAGACCCCAACAGGGAAAAACTGGGAGAGCAACACTTGAAGTTCACCCCGGTTACCCCTGAGGCCTCGAATATTCCACTGCAAATAAGCCATGATTTATGGAGAGAAAGATATAAATCGATGGTAGAGAGGTATCTATGGACTAGGGTTAGAAAAGTCCACGTGTGGAGGAAGCAGAAGACCTGTAATCAGATGAGTGGGATGCTGTGAAGGAAGGTGGGGTGTAGACGGAGAAGAGAGAGGAGGAGGAACCGGAGGTGGAGCGGTGTCCATCAACATTCCAGTCTCTGTAATAAATTCTGCAATAGCTTCCAGTGTTTCAGAAGACAAAGATGCAGAATGGGGGACTACATTAGAAATACATACATACATACATAGAAATACATTAGAACTGTGCGAGTGAGTAGAGGAAGGGGTGTGGACAGTATGGGATGCCGAGGTAGGGACCTCGGAGCCAAGAACAGCAAAAGGATTAGAGACAGGGGTGACTGAGGATGAGGCGACCACAGAGGAAGCCACGGAAGTAGTGACCCTAGAAGTGGGGGGACGTTTAGCAATGCGAGAATAGGAAATACGGGGAAGTCTCCCTTGAAGGCATAGATGAGAGACGGCCATTGCATATTAGAAGCCTTCTGCCTCTTTGAGACAATGGATTTCCTGCTCATTTAGGTAAACCTGACAACGGCGAGAGTACAATGGATGTGCCTCATGACAGTTAAGGCAAGAGGGAGGTAGATTACAAGAAGGACTGGCATGGTCGTCGGCACCACAGACTGGGCATTCGGCCATGGACCTGCAATATTTCGCTGGATGACCAAAACGCCAGCAGTTTCTACACTGTTGCGGTGTAGGGGTCACCTTTCGAACTTGTAAATGGTGACCTGCAATGTAGACCGAGGGTGGAAGTTCACAGCAAATATTTAACGAGCTATATTGCAAGGATAACGTCTTCGCTTATTGGCAGGGAGGACAAAAGTGTCAACTTTAAGGATAGGGAGTTCTTGGAGCTCAAGCTGCTCCAGAATGTCATCACCACATGTTTGGAAATTCCGTTGGACAATGGTGTGGGGTAAAACGACAGTACCACTACAAGAATTGAGAGAATGATGCTTGTCAGTAGTGATAGGAATAGTATCTATGGTCGTAAGAAGAGAAAGATCGCGAGCTTGGCCAGCATTCTGGACCGTGATGATGCGAGTGCCGCTCTTGAGAGCGTGAAATGAGATATCTTTACCTACATGGCGTAGGAGAGCTTTACCAATACTATGATCAGAAAGACAGGTAGTTGTAGTAGTCGGTCTTAGAGTAAAAAACTTTTCCATCGAGTAGTGTGAAACAAAGTGTTTAAGGGGAGTGCGTGACGTACTGGTCGTTTCTGAAATGAATGAGAAGGAAGTGTCGAATCATCATGTAAGGGTCTTGGTCGTTTGGATGTGGGACCGGAGGTGGTCCGACGTGTGACGGGCGAGCAATCCGAAAATTGCCGCACCGTTGAGGGAGAAGCCGGAATCAAGGTCAGAGAAGAGCGAAGGTCAGACGTGTCAAAAGGGCCGGTCGGAACCCCGGTACCTGAGGGATTTAAATTATGCAATTCTAATAGGGTCAACAGTAATGGGGGCGGAACTGCAGTATTTGGAAAATTTAAACGGCTGCATCTGAAAAAATACAAAGGGATAGACCTGAATTTTATTTGGTTGCAGTATATCAATGGGTATATATATATAAAAAAGCTAGGTTTAAGTGAGATCTACAGACCTCCAGACCTAGACAGTGGCCACATCTCTACGGACCGAAACTGTCTAGGCAAATTGCTTGAATCAATTTGCCAGGAACTCTAGTGACTTCCTACAAATAGTCCAGTAGTGCTTTTTAAAGAGTTTGTGATAATCAACTAGAGGAAATAACCTGCTTGATTTCGTTCTCGCAAAAAAAAAAAAATCCTGTTAAGTATAATCTTGAGATTTAGACAGCTTGGAGAAATTGTTTACATATCAGTTGAATATTTCACAGAATTACCTACATAAAGAAAGTAAAGTTAAGGTCCTTGATTTTCTCTCTGCATATTATACTATTGTAGACTGGGGAACCTGGTTTAAGGATTATCCTGGGAGATCGCACGATTGGTGGAGATGGATTCTAATGACATCATCCAAAATGTTGTACAGGCTACACTAGTTATTAGAGAAATTAAATCGAACTTATAACTCCCTAAATTGATAAAAACAATGGACTTAAACATTTCTTGGTTCAAAGGAGGCCTGTTACTGAATATTGATGCAACTAAGGCATTAATGTATATATTATAAAACTTACAATTCATCTACACCATGGAATAAATTGATGGATTCAACCCAAAATAATGCCTATTTTGGGTTGAATCCACGTAAGGGACAATCAACCCTGAGTATTTAACTGAGTCAATACGTCTGACCTATCATAGTGAAAATAAAAAGGCACAGCAGTTCCATTTCTGTTGATAACGGCGTAAGTCAGCTTCTGACGCTTTAGTTTATATTATATCGCATTAGGTACGATAGCTTTTGTTTTTCCCCAATTACACAACATAAAAATACCTCAATTGAACCCACTTAATACACTATATTTTACCACCAAAAATGTATCCCGGTGGTACATTCAACAATTACCAATGAGAGAGACATTTACAGGGGAATGAAAAGAGGAGATGGTCATTTTATGAACCAGGATCTTCGATTTAAGAAATAAGTCAAGAAAAAGAAAAAAGAAAAGCTAAAAGAGAGAGTGAAATTAAAGCGGTAAGGGAATCAAAGACTTCCCGAAAGTTTTTTTTTTCCCAGGTATGTGAAGGAATAAGACGAGACTGAAAAATGTTACATTGGGGGAAAAAAATGATTTTATACGTAATCTACTTAACACAGATACTCTCTAACAATGGTGATAATAATAATAATAATAATAATAATAATAATAATAATAATAATAAAGTGTTTCGACTCATAAGCAACGAGATTTATAGACTTAACCTTGGTAGGTAAAAGAATTCAAGTGCAACTAATGTGACATTTTATTGTGGCAACGTTTCGCTCTCCAGGAGCGAGTGTGATGGAGTATGATTTCACACTAGAAGACACCAAAGAGATTGCAGAAACCAAGATCTATATTGATCAGGACGAAAACAAATTAGGTTAGATCAAAGTCACCAGTGACATGATCCTGAGAAAATTAACTCGATTACAACCAAACAAGTCCTGGTTATGTATGATCGTTTTCGACTGGCTAAACCCTCAAAGAACAAAATGGGAACCATACTGTAACTGGAACAATGGTATAAACATTGGTAATAGATACCGACAAATTGGTTGACTTGGCTACCTTTCCTCATCCCAATATGACATTTTTTCAGGTCACCATCTGTCACTCGCCCCACTGTCCGCCTATATATACTGTCATTTTAATTTTAGATTTCTACCCTAACGACACGTTATCACCTACGTACATGACATCTCATTCCTGCCTATATAATCTCAGCTTCCAGGTGCATTCTATTGACTTGAAAAAATCCTGTAACACTAGCAAATACAGTCTCTCTATTGCATACAAACTGCTGCTATTCACATTCCATTATTCGTTATAGCTGGTTCTACTGGTGCTGTTCAATGGGAAAAATTCTACATTGTTTAGGCAAGCTGGTGACCGTTGTATGAGTCTGTGGTGTCCGTGATGTTGTATGAGAGTCTGTGGTGTCCTTGATGCTGTATGAGTCTGTGGTGTCCGTGATGCTGTATGAGAGTCTGTGGTGTCCGTGATGCTGTATGAGAGTCTGTGGTGTCCGTGATGCTGTATGAGAGTCTGTGGTGTCCGTGATGCTGTATGAGAGTCTGTGGTGTCCGTGATGCTGTATGAGAGTCTGTGGTGTCCGTGATGCTGTATGAGAGTCTGTGGTGTCCGTGATGCTGTATGAGAGTCTGTGGTGTCCTTGATGCTGTATGAGAGTCTGTGGTGTCCGTGATGCTGTATGAGAGTCTGTGGTGTCCGTGATGCTGTATGAGAGTCTATGGTGTCCCGGATGCTGTATGAGAGTCTATGGTGTCCGTGATGTAGTATGAGAGTAGTGCACTCAGCTCTCACATTAAGGTCGGTCCGTGAATCTATCCCCAGTACTGGTGTAAACATTGGGACGTGTTTTCTTAAGACTCCTGCTGTCCGTGTTCACCTAGGAATAAAACAGTGTTAGTCGACTGGTGTGGGTCTTCCTGGGAACAAAATTGCCCTAATTTGCCCTAAAGCTATGCATAACAACGGGCTTTCTATATAGCAGTATGTCATTGATATCAGCTAGGAGTGTATATCTTGTAAATGTACTTTTACAAATAAGATTATTATTATTATTATATTAATATTATTATGAGTGTCTGTGGTGCTGGTGATATTGTATGGTGATATTATATGGTGAGTGAGGTTAGCCTGACGTGTGGTGTGGAGGGTGCTGTCAGAGGGGCGGAGGTTCGCATGACTGGCTCCCTCGTGACTCTGCCTGACACCTACTGGAATTGGATCTGTCATGTGCGGCTGGAAGCCTTGTTGGATCATGCACGCGCGCGAGCACACACACACACACACTGACGCGCGCGCGTGCGAACGTACACTCACAATTTTTTTTTTAAAAGCCTTCACAAAAATTGAATCATATTTCTCTTGCCAATCGATAAGACTTTCCTAATATGAGTGATGTTATTTCCCAATCTCGTTTTCGTAAGCCTAAAACTACAATTTTATCTCGTATAGGCCTAATCGCATGCTTGTACACTATTCTATGGTGGCCAATAGGCCTCCTCCAGTGTGATCACAAGAACCATTAGAAATTCGGCTTTAGGTTTATAAGTTCAATTTTCAAGTATAGGCTTGAATGTGTTTACATGAATACATTGTTCATAGGTGTAAACATTATTCATTCGTGTCAGCATTGTTCATGCTTGTGTATAATGTTTGTAATCTCGGTATTTAGGCCTGTGTATTGTTCTTCGGTGTGAATATTGTTCATAAGTGTTTATTTTATTATGTATGAATATTGTTCATGTGTGTATATTGTTCATGTGTGTATATTGTTCATGTGTGTATATTGTTAATGTGTGTTAAAACTGACTGTAGATGTGTTCATTGTAATTACTAGTGTATATTGCGTTTGTGTGTTCATTGTTCATCTGTGTGCTGGTGTATGTATGTATACATTGTTCATAAGCATGTCCTTGTGTATATATATGTGTACATTGTTCATACTTGTGTACGGATGTATGAATGTGTACGTTGTTCATATTTCAGCCTCAAATACAAGGCAGCCGCCTTGATGCCGGTGAAGGGCTCTTGATCTAAGGAACTGAATCTACCCTTTCTTTCCTTGAATTAAACTCGTTTGTCTCCCATTCTTCAAGGGCTGCATGAATCCAAACCTCACCCCAGACACCTCACCCCAGACACCTCACCCCAGACACCTCACCCCCAGACACCTCACCCCCAGACACCTCACCCCCAGACACCTCACCCCAGACACCTCACCCCAGACACCTCACCCGACACCTCACCCGACACCTCACCCCAGACACCTCAACCCCAGACACCTCAACCCCCCAGACACCTCACCCCAGACACCTCAACCCCAGACACCTCACCCCCAGACACCTCACCCCCAGACACCTCACCCCCAGACACCTCACCCCCAGACACCTCACCCCAGACACCTCACCCCCAGACACCTCACCCCCAGACACCTCAACCCCAGACACCTCACCCCAGACACCTCACCCCAGACACCTCAACCCCAGACACCTCACCCCCAGACACCCACCCCAGACACCTCACCCCAGACACCTCACCCCAGACACCTCACCCCAGACACCTCAACCCCAGACACCTCAACCCCAGACACCTCACCCCAGACACCTCACCCCCAGACACCTCACCCCAGACACCTCACCCCCAGACACCTCACCCCCAGACACCTCACCCCAGACACCTCAACCCCAGACACCTCACCCCAGCACCTCACCCCAGACACCTCACCCCCAGACACCTCACCCCCAGACACCTCACCCCCAGACACCTCCCCCCCAGACACCTCACCCCAGACACCCACCCCAGACACCTCACCCCCAGACACCTCAACCCCAGACACTCACCCCAGACACCTCACCCCCAGACACCTCACCCCAGACACCTCACCCCAGACACCTCACCCCAGACACCTCAACCCCAGACACCTAACCCCAGACACCTCAACCCCAGACACCTCACCCCCAGACACCTCAACCCCAGACACCTCAACCCCAGACACCTCAACCCCAGACACTCCACCCCAGGTACCTCACCCCCAAGTACGTCCCCCTCGATCACCTCAACCCCAGACACCTCACCCCAGCTACATCACCCCCAGGTACCTCACCTCACACACCTCACCCCCAGACTCCCCCTTCCAACCAAACTTTTAAACTGGGTAGGTGGCGTAATGGCCAAAAATTCCTCCACTTTTGCTTCCATGCACTATTCAGCGTAACTTATTGCTCGGCCATTATCGTTACGGAATCGCAAACTCAGACAAGCAAACGATGTGCGCTGTTATTCGATATTTTTTTCCCTTAGAGGCATTTCCAGGCTGTTGTTCTGACGTTGCAAACGCCGGCGCGGATGATTGGAGAGGCATGCGTAATGTTACAGTCCCCCAGCGAGCGTTGCGACAGGAAAGCACGGTCTAGATGCTTTGCATTAGTCCCCCCAACATCGTGGACAGGTCGTAGAAAACGGATTTTGTGCCATAAATCCTCGGGTCTATAGGCCTGTTAGACACTAACTGGTAGCCGAACCCCGGATTTTTTTTTATCTAAAATGATTTTTTGAGAGGTTATATTTAGCTGTGTGCAGTACGGGGTGACATTTTTTACCTCTATATTGTGTTGCAAATGTCATCGCGAAAAATCCCATACCAGTGCTCACTGTTCGATGTTAAAACAGAGAGACTTTGTAAAGTAACCTGTCCATAGGCTTTATTACTTGTACAATCTCTTTATTTTACTTACGACTAAAAATCTAATGGCTATAATCATAAACATAATTTTTAAAGGGGGTGGAGTGAGGTAAGCCAGAGGAAGGCCTCGGTCAGATGACCAAAAGCTCCAGCTGTGGGTCATCACATGACTAAGACCCGCATCAGGAAACACTTGTCCTGTTTCCTGACAAACCTTACCTAACCTTATTTTACTTGCATCTTTAAACTTTCTTTTTGCCTTTTATTTGGGTAATGCAGTTTAAGACCTATTTACTAAACTAGGGTCATCAAGACTGCACGATAACCTTTCCAGACACGAATATTTTAATCCCTAAAATAGGGATTAAGGTAAACTCTCAGCATATATACGCTGAGAGAAACACACCCCTTAGGGTAGTATATACCTTGGTAATTGATACCGAGCAATTGGTTTAAAAAGACATGTGAGCAAACACTAGGACGTATTTATTAAAAAACGTTTCGGTCCTGGGTCCTTGATCAATACCTGGAGGAGGTTTCGGGGGTCAACACCCCGCAGCCCGGTCCGTGACCAAGGTCCCAGTACCGAAACGTTTTCTAATATGGCGTTGTGTTTATTCACGTGTCGCTTTCAAACTCTTAAAGTACGTATGTGTACGCTTTGTCCTTACTGCTCTTCTTCCTACATAAGCAAAGAAAAATTATAAGGCTGATTCCTCTATATTAATCTGTGAAGTTTGACGCTAAAAGTGAACTCTGTGTTGAACCTGTCCTCCAGTTAGAGTGTTCAGTTTCCCCTTTGAGTTTACAGTTAGTTGAGTTCTGCCCGATCTATCACTCTACGAAAATTTAATATTATTGCTTCACTCCACTTTGTTTCTTTGTCAATTCCACTACTTCTCTTACCTACTACTACTACTACTATTACTTTCCCTACCATCACTACCTCTACCACTTCTATTTCCACCTTCTTTCTTCCTCGTCTCTTTGTTCAGTCCCTGTCTTCCTCTCGTATTTGTGCTGGCTCCCTTACCTTCGTGTGTTAGTGCGTAACTAGTTAATAGTCCAAATTGGACCGAAACGTCCTCATAAGTCTCTTTCTCCTACGTGCGGGTTATCTCTCTCTCTCTCACTCTCTCTCTCTCATCTCTAACAAAAATTGTCTTAATTAATTCCAGGTTACATTCTCTTTTCCAGCCGCCCTTCTCAGATATCCTCATCACTGTACCAGAGTGAAGGAAGAAGTCTTTCATTTGAGATCGGGAGAGATAGCAGCAGCAGCAGCAGCAGCAGCAGCATCAGAGAAAGAAGTCTATAATGAGGCTGAAGATGAAGGGGAAGACGACGACAAAGACGCTAATGATGAAATAATTTCTGCAATTATCACGGAAAAACAATGAAGAGTGAAGGTAATTCTGGGACGTTATTAAATATAGTAATTTCATTAACTTTTGTAACCAAAGAATTAAAAAATTATTCTAATTTTCTCTCCCTATATATATATATATATATATATATATATATATATATATATATATATATATATATATATATATATATATATATATATTGTAACCACGAACGAGTGGTATTGATCAGTAACAACACTGCACTAGCCAAGGACTCGAACCCATGTTGTACTGGCTCTGCCTATAATAAGCGAAAACCACATGACCCTTCAACCCACAGGTCCTGAGTAGTGTAGAAAGTCCCTGTATGGCTCAAAATGGCAGTGGTACCCCCCACCCCTCTTCACCCCTACCTAGGTGTGAATTTTCACACCTGTGTGTTAATGATCCTTCCGGTCCTGCGCCGCTCAGCGCCCCCATCCACCCCGTGCCCTGTGCCCCCTTCTGCTGCGCCCCCCGGATCGGCCCCACTCGATTTTTTTTTTTTTAATTTTCGATTTTTTTCGAATTTTCGAATTTCATAATTTTTTGAAGGTCCCCCTATGGGACATGGTAAGGTCCTCTTGCCCCCCACCCCTCCTACCTCCTAAGGTCCAGATTTGCCCATTTTGGGTTTCCCCCTGTGGGGATCAGAGTATTTTCTCGTTATCGATAATAGAAAAAGATTTTCGAATTTTTTTGGAATTTTTTTTTCGAGAATGACACCAATTTTTTTCCATTTTTTTTTAGTTTTACCCACTTTTCGAGAATGTTGCAATTTTTTTTAATTTGTTTCTCCAATGTTGCCAGATTTACCCACTTTTCGAGAAAGCTACCAATTTTTTTTTTCGAATTTTAAATGTGAGTCGACTTCTGGGAGCGTCACGACGAAAGACACAAAGGAAGGTAAAAACATTGTTGTTGTTGGGGACAGTCAGGTTAGGTACATGGATAGGGCTTTCTGTTTGATTGATAGGAGTAGGAGACAGAGGGTTTGCTTTCCTGGGGCTGGGATGGAGGATATTGTTAGCCGTCTGGACGACATCATGAGAGGTAATGGGAGCAATCCTATTATCTGTCTCAGTGCTGGAGGCAACGATGTTGGCAGACGTAGGAGTGAGGACCTGACTAGCAGGTTTAGGTCAGCAATAGACATAATTAGGAAGAAGGGTGGGAACCCTGTCATATGTGGTTTTTTGCCAAGGAGAGGAGTTGGAAATGAATGGCTGTCCAGGGCAATTGGTGTCAATTGCTGGCTGGACAAATACTGTAAGGAAAATTCAGTAACATTCATTGACAACTGGGACCTCTTCTATGGCATAAATGACATGTATGCCAGGGATGGGGTTCACTTATCCAGGTCTGGGGTGGGGGCACTGGCAACTGCAGTGGAGGGAGCTGTTAGGGCTTTAAACTAGAAATAGTTAGTGGTATGGGTTTTGGGGGGAAAACAGAGAAGTCCCAGTGTAGTAATATTATAAGTTGTAGGAGAACTAGTAATAGGCAGAATAAGGTGGATAGTGGAAAGCTAGTGACACTAGATGACAAGGACAGTAATAGGTATAGTGGAAAAACAGAGATGAGCAGGAAGGGTAAAGAGAAAGGAGGGTCTCTAAATATATATTACACCAATAGTCGTAGTGCTAGGAATAAGATGGACGAGTTGAGATTAGTTGCAAGTACGGGTAATATTGATGTTTTTGCAATAACTGAGACATGGTTTAATATGAAAAATCGGGACTTGCCTGCCGAATGTCACATTCAGGGTTTTAAATTGTTCCAAGTAGACAGAAGTATCAGGAAAGGGGTGGGGTGGCACTCTATGTCCGTGATCATTTAAATTGTTGCATAAAAACGGGTATAAAGTCTGAATTAACACATACAGAGTCTGTCTGGATAGAATTTTCAGAGGGGTGTGAAAAATTGATTTTAGGCGTGATTTACCGTCCTCCAAACTTAGATAGGGAACAAGGAGACTACTTTGGGAGGAAATTGTTAAGGCCACAAGACACGATAACGTAGTAATTCTAGGGGACTTTAACTTTAGTCAGATTGATTGGAATTTCATGACAGGAATTTAGAATCTAACGACTTTTTAGAAGTAGTTCAGGATTGCTTTTGAAGCAGTTTGTAACAGAACCTACAAGGGAAATAACCTACTTGACTTGGTTCTGGCAAGCAAGAAACCCTTGTTAATAATTTAGAAATTACAGAGGAACTCGGCTCAAGCGACCACAAGTCAATTACCTTTAGCATTGAATGGATGTATGATAGTAGGGATAATTCAGTAATGGTCCCAGATTTTCGCTTAGCAGATTATAATGGACTTAGAGAACACTTATCAACTGTGGACTGGGGTGAAGAAGAGAGGTATCAATATGACAGTTTCCTTAACACTATACAGGCTGCCCAAAGAACATTTATCCCGTATAAAGAAATTAGATCAAGTAGAAATGACCCAAAATGGATGAATAATAGGCTCAAATATCTTTTAGGGCAGAAGAAAGGAATTTATAGGCGCATAAAAAGAGGTGAGGATCATCTTATAAATCAGTATACTGACATTAAGAGGGACGTTAAAAGGGAATAAGAAAAGCTAAACGGGACTATGAAATTAAAGTTGCTAGGGATTCAAAAACTAACCCAAAAGTTTTCCAGGTTTATAGAACAAAAGTTAGGGATAAGATAGGTCCCTTAAAAATAACTTTGGGCATCTTACTGACAAGGAGAACGATATGTGCTCTATTTTTAATAATTATTTTCTCTCAGTTTTCACACAGGAAGACATTAATAATATCCCAGTAATTAATTTTTACAGAGGCCCAGAAGAAGATAAATTATGTAATATCACAGTCACTAGCGAAATGATTATGAAACAGCTGGACCGACTGAAACAAAATAAATCGCCGGGTCCTGATGAGCTTTTGCAAGGGTTCTTAAGGAATGCAAAATGGAACTCTGTGAACCAATATCTAACATTTTTAATTTATCTCTTCAAACAGGTGTAGTGTCTGATATGTGGAAGATGGCTAATGTAATTCCTATTTTTAAAGTAGGGGACAAGTCACTACCGTCAAACTACCGCCCAATAAGCCTGACCTCAATTGTAGGCAAATTACTAGAGTCAATTATAGCTGATATTATTAGAAGCCATCTAGATAACCATAATTTGATTAATGATACCCAGCATGGATTCACGAGGGCCGTTCCTGCCTATCTAATTTATTAACCTTCTTCAGTAAAGCTTTTGAGGCTGTTGATCACGATAAAGAATTCGATATTGTTTATTTAGACTTTAGTAAGGCTTTTGATAGAGTACCGCACCAGAGACTGTTAAAGAAAGTGGCAGCTCATGGCATTGGGGAAAAGTGCTGTCATGGATCGAGTCATGGCTCACCAATAGGAAGCAGAGAGTGTGCATAAATGGGGTTAAATCCGAATGGGGACTTGTAACAAGTGGTGTTCCACAGGGATCAGTCTTAGGCCCATTGTTATTTATAATATATATCAATGACCTTGATGAGGGAATTACTAGTGATATGAGCAAATTCGCCGACGACACGAAGATAGGTAGGATAATTGATTCAAACATAGATGTCATAGAACTTCAGGAAGATTTAGACAAACTTAATTCGTGGTCAGAAAAGTGGCAGATGCAGTTCAATGTAGATAAATGCAAGGTTCTGAAGCTCGGAGTGTCCATAACCCAAGCACTTATAAGTTAAATAACGTAGAACTTAGCCATACAAATTGCGAGAAGGACTTGGGGGTGATGGTAAGAAGCAACCTTAAACCAAGACAGCAATGCCTAAGCGTACGTAATAAGGCAAATAGATTACTGGGATTTATATCAAGAAGTGTTAGCAACAGAAGTCCAGAGGTTATATTACAGCTTTATACATCATTAGTAAGGCCTCACCTAGATTACGCAGCTCAGTTCTGGTCTCCATATTACAGAATGGACATAAATTCGTTAGAAAACATTCAGCGTAGAATGACTAAATTAATACATATCATTAGAAATCTTCCTTACGAAGAAAGATTGAAGACTCTAAAATTACATTCACTTGTAAGACGTAGAATGAGGGGAGACATGATCGAGGTATACAAGTGGAAAAGGGGTATTAACAAAGGGGATATAAATAAGGTCTTGAGATATCTCTCCAGAGAGAACCCGCAATAATGGATTCAAGTTAGATAAGTTTAGATTTAGAAAGGATATAGGAAAGTATTGGTTTGGAAATAGGGTAGTTGATGAGTGGAACAGTCTGCCTAGTAGGGTTATTGAAGCTAGGACCTTGGGTAGTTTCAAATTTAGGTTGGATAAATTCATGAGTGAGAGGGGTTGGATTTGAGTGGGACTCGCGCATGAGTGGGTAGAATTGTCAAAGATTATTTCTTGGGTAGCATTGAAAATTGGGTTGAGCAAATATTCTGTTAGTGGGACGGATTGTAAAGGACCTGCCTAGTATGGGCCAACAGGCCTGCTGCAGTGTTCCTCCTTTCTTATGTTACCCTCCATCTCCTTGGATCGAGATTCTACCCTTCACTTCCTTGGATCATATTTTTACCCCTCCTGAACCCCCACCACTTTTTTCCTCAAAATTTCGATTTTCTTTTTCATTTTTGAGATACCATCTACTTCCTCAGATCAAGACCTCCATCTACTAGGGGGTAAGCATTCAAAACTGATGGATATAGTCGACGAAGATCCTTTAGAAAATGTGCCCCGACCTGACTGGGTTGGGGCATTGACTTGGACCTGCCTCACATGGGTCAGTAGGTGTCCCCTATGGGGGTTCAACAAGTTTGTTCCTGCCAGGTGGTGTGTGACGTCACTGACCTCCAATGTGGTCTTATCTGAGTTACCTCAGATAAGATCACAGGTCACCCCATGAACTGACCTCCATACCTCCACTACCTCATAACCCACAATTTTTTCTCGTTTTTCGTAATACAACTAAGTATTTCACATGTCTCAATAATATCCACAACAACCCACAAACACCCACAACACTTACAACTTGTAACCTTCACTTGTCTGAGTAATACAATTCACAATTTTCTCGTTTTCGTAATACAACAAAAGTTCCTCTTTTCTCTAGTTCATCAACAATAACCCACAACCCCACATCACTTACAATTTTCTCGTTTTCTTAATAAAAATTTTCCATTCTTACATTAATAACATTTCAATACATTTTCTTTATTACGAGAATTTTCACTACCACTTTTCGGTAAATTCAATTGTCACAATTTTTTACATATCACGAATTAAGATTTACAATTCACAACATTCTCAACTACCTCTACACCATCCCGCACTGCTCAAATGACTTTATATGACTGGCGAGGACCGTCTGTGATCTTATCTGAGGTACCTCAGATAAGATCACAGGACAGACATATGTCAGGTCATCCCAAGGAAGCACCTGAGGTCATGACCTGCTCTCTCTACAAACACACACACACATGCATATACACACATTCTGAAACAGCCTAAAGAACCAAAGGACAGTACAGCCACATCAGGAACTGCTACATCAGTCACAGACGAGGGGACTGTAGGAAGCGAAGGAGCTATACCCTATGCGATGGCTCTATCAGACCCATGTGGGCCCTGGGAAAAGACAGGGAGAATAGTAGGAACAAATGAGGGAACAAAAGACAATGTATGAGCTAAGCTATATGCAGAGGCTCTAACAGACAACTGCCATGCCCAGGAGCAGCTAAGCACAGGGACACCAGATAGGGAAGAGGATGCTCAGGGAAGTACAGTGGGAGGACGAAAGGGAAGTTGAAGGGGAAACTTACAAAGCAAGAAAACAGGAGGAAAAAAACCGATTGAAAGTATCATGAAAGCAATAGGAGAGGACGACATGGCCCAGCTGACAAATTTTCAGAGAATTGGGTGGTTTGCGAGAGGAAAAAAGCGACCAGTCAAGGTGATTTTCAAGGCAGAGTCAGCTCGAAACCAGATCCTGCAGGAGAAAGTGCGTCTAAGGGACAAACCAGAGTACCGGAGAGTGTACCTCGACCGAGACAGAACACAAGAAGAAAGAAAGATACTGAAAGAGAGGGTGCAACAATGCAAGGAG